>PVJC01009409.1:0-45982 GCA_004026665.1 Murina feae
AATCTTTTTACATAATTTCAGTGTGTAAAACAGATGTAACGCAAACTACTCTGGTCGAAATGAAGGGTGTGTCTGGTTGTAGAACATGGGGATGGATTTTATTCTGGTAGATGGTGAGGAATTCTGGAGATACTTGGTCAGGAGAATAACAAAATTAAGGCTATGCTCTGGGGGGAAATCAAGTGATAGTAATGTTGGGAATTAACTGAAGCAGGGAGAAGTGGGAAGTAGGAGACCAATGAGAAGAATATTGTAATCTTTTAGGTGAGAGGAAATAAAGGCCACAAAAATGAAGGACAGATAGCAATAGCTGAAGCCAACAGTTTTTAAAAAAAATATTTTTATTGATTATTAGAAAGAGATGAAAGAAGAGAGAGAAACATCGATGTGAGAGTGAAACATGGATGGCTGTCTCCTACATGCCCCCTACTGGGGGTTCTTTTGGTGCACAGGATGACATCCAACCAACTGAACCACACCTATCAGAGATGAAGACCCAAGGTTTGAATGAGATCACTGAGGTAGAGAAATCAAGAAGAGGGCAAAGAACTAAACTCGAGAGGACACCTAGAGTTAGGGTTTCCAGAAAAGAGACATCAGGCAATGAAGAACAGGACAATTTTTTTTCCAATTTAAAGATTCATAGGGATAAATACAGTCCTTTTTAAAAAAATTTTTAATTGATTTTTTATAGAGAGGAAGGGAGAGGGATAGAGAATTAGAAACATCGATGAGAGAGAAACATCGATCAGCTGCCTCCTGCACACCTCCCACTGGGGATGTGCCCACAACCAAGGTACATGCCCTTGACCGGAATCAAACCTGGGACCTTTCAGTCCAAAGGCCGACACTCTGTCCCTGAGCCAAACCAGTAAGGGCTACACTCCTTTTTTTCATGAAGCCCAGCTGCTTTGCTTTTTGTTTGTTTCTTTGAGATCCATAGGTTTATTTCTTTTCTCAACTAAAAAGTTAAGATCATGCTTACATGCATATATGTATAACCCATGGTCACAGACAATAGGGCAGTGAAGGCCTGGGGAGGAGGATGGAGCAACATGGAGGCAGTTAATGGGGAGAAAAAGGAAACATCTGTAATACTTCCAATAATAAAGATAAATCAAAAAAATTTTTAAAGATTTTTGGCAATGGAATTTTGGCAACGGTAATTTCGAAAGGTCATGTGTACAATACCTTTTGCCCCATATCTCCAGGGAATCCTCTTGGGCCCTATAATTTTCAGCAGAAGACATAAATAAGTCAATACAACACTTCTACAGCATGACCATTTTTTTTTCTTGCATTATTTAGGTTTGCTTCACCAGTGAAAGAAATAATTGTTTTCCATATTTACCTGTATTCCTTTTCGTCCTATATGACCATAGCCTGGGATGCCATAATCTCCCTGTGAACAAATCAGTTCATTTTAATTTCTCGAAATTGAAAATTAATTGTAGTCTATACTGGGCAGATTATATGTTAGGAGAGAAGCACCGAGGGCTTCCAGGGGGACTGCTGGAGCTATTAGAGCAGGTGCCTTTTCTTGGCCCTACTCCTCTCTTCTTGTTGTCGCCCTAGAGTTTTACAAGAAGGGGAGCAAAAGGGGTAGCACTGTTTTTCAAGTGCCATATGTCTACATGGCCACTCTTGGTTGTTAGAATATTGAAATGCCCATTCTAACTTATCCATAACCCTCTCTGCATGCCCCCTTTCCCTCTGACTGTTCTTCCTCACATTAACAGATCAGCTATAAAATGAGATGGGATGGGATGGGGATGGGAGAAATGCCCCCACATCTACCTAGAAGGTGCTGAAATACCTTCACTCCCCCAAATGGGGTCAGCCCCCTTCTCTTTGCCTCAGAACTGAGCACTTGGAACAGGGAAAGGACAAGGGTCCTGAAATGTCATACCTGTTTTCCTTGCTGTCCAGGTTGTCCCACTAGCCCAGGATTGCCAGGAATTCCAGATTCTCCCTAGTAAATGGGACAAGAAGAGTTTCAGATTGGTCAAATCAAACCTAGCTCCCAGTCGGAAGCTCTGTCCACTAGATGGGAGATAGGGTTCTCAGGGAGAGTTCAATGCTATGTAAGGAGGTGGGGCGTAGAAAACAATTATGAATGACCTTTCCCAAAGGTAAGCAGGAAACATCAGCAGAACCCATAGCTGGACTCAGTGACTGCTTTCCCAGTGTTACAGAAGGACTGAAGGAGAGGGCAAGGAGTGGAAAAGTTACTCGAGGGAAAATCACTCATTTGCCCATCCCATGGTTATTTACTGTGGAAAATAAACCACTGAACATGGTAGGTGGGGTCCTGGTTGGAAACAGAGACAGATAGGCAATTCTAAACCTGCATGATAAAGTTCAGGGTGCGATGGCAGCAAAGAGAAGGAGAATCTAAATTAGAACTGGTGGGGCTGGGAGGCTAGCTGCCTGTAAAAGGAGCATGGATGCCTAGGCCTGAAGGATGAGATGTGTGAGCTAGAGGAAGGAGGCTCAAGGGAGGAGCGAGAATAATGCAGGTAGAGGGAAGGCACTAGTGAGAAGCCTCGGGCAAGCATGCAGGAGAGGAGCTATGAAGCCTTAGAGTTAAACATGGTCCATCAGCAAAGGACCTTCTAAGCTACTCTAAAGTGTGGAGATTTTACCCAGGGCCCTGGGGAAGTTAAGACTGGCTACATAATCTGTGGGCTCAGTGTAAAATGAAAGCATAGGGCTCCTGTCAAATAGTAAGACTTTCACGATGGCGACAGCACAACATTAAACCAAGCTAGGGCCCTTCTAAGCTAGGTCCCCAGGGGACTGCCCTGGATCCAGCCCCCTGAGCTGGCCCTAGGGGATCTGCTGAAAGGATTTAAGCAGGGCAGCAAGATTATGACCAGAAAAGGTATGTTGAGTTAGAGAAGTACATGCTCAAGTAGATTTGAGTTGACACTCCCTGCACCACCCCCCCCCACCTCCCACTCTCAGCCCAACTCTGCCACCGTGGCTTTCAAAGCTGTTTTATGATGGGTGAGAGCACCGTGTCCCTCCTAGTGAAATAGGGCAGTTTCGTGGAGAGGTAAGCAGTTGCCTCTCAATGGGAGGAAAAGAATGTATTAGCACCATCCTGTCGTCTGTGTCAATGAGTTTTGTTTGTTGTCAGAGGAGAATAGGGATAAATGGGTCAAATATATGGTGATGGGAGGAGACTAAACTTTGGTGAGCATACAAAGCAATACACAGATGATGTATTATAGAATTGTGGACTTAAAACTTATATAAGCTTATTAACCAATATAATCCCCTCAAAGTTCTCATAAATAAGTAAATAAATAAATAAGCAAAAAAATAAAATCCCATTGATCTATTAGCAGAAAACTGGTGGATGGTTGGTGGTGTCTGGATTCAAACATGTGAAGAATTAACATGAAAATCAAGAAAAGAATGGAGATAAATTTTCCTCTCAGTATTTGAAATCTGTAAGAAATAACACAAACTTTTTTCCCTGAAGGTCCAGGTCTTCCAACACTCCCTTCAGTTCCCACTGGTCCGGGAGAACCCTGGGAAAACAGGGGAAATGGAAATGGAATGCTGCAGCAATGCTTAGAAAACCCATTAGTTCAGGCCTGCTTTTCTTCATGTCATCTCCAATAGCTCCTGGATGCTTTCGTAACAAGGAAGCCAGCCACCGGGGGAGAGAGACATCTGGGCTGAAACCAGATGACTCAGGCTACAGTCCTGGCTGGAGCACCACAAGTCTTCATCTGCAAGGACACCACTGTCCATATGGGGAGAGAAACACAAAAGGCGCCTCTGACTGAATACACACAATTTGTGAGTGTGGCCAACGTGTTGTAATGCACTGACTTTGTTGAACAAGATACTGTACCGTCTTCTGAACTCTCAGGGAGAGTTCAATGCTATGTAAGGAGGTGCACCATGCACACACACAAAGTGGTATGCTGAACGGGTTTCAGTTTCTCAATCTGAAAACGGGCAAGACTGTCTTTTAGAAGCATGTTGGGAAGATGACAGAGCAAACGCATGGTTCCCATACGGTTCAGTGAGAAGACAGGTGCTGGTATCCCTAGCCTACTGAACTCTTACCAGCTGAGCTGAAGAATTGAACATATTCAGAACATTTTTCATACGAATCGCTCACCATCCAAACTCTCATTACTCACTGTCAGAAACTCAGGAACCAAATAGATTCAGAGGGTGAATTCAAAGCTGAACTTGGGTACTAAATAAATTGGAGTAGTTAGGGATCTTTGTAGAGGTAATTTCAAATATCTACAGTCAATGGAGCCATTGTATGGCCCAGATAATTTTTGGAAGTTAGAAAAACTTAAGGTATTAAGTTTTGAAATGTTCATGAATCGATAAGATTTGTACTCTTCCAAATGTTTTCTTAGGCTGACCCAATGGGTCTGTGCTTTCTGAGTAAAACCCAGTGAAGGAGAAAGAGGAGTGCCTAAGCTATGTACAAGGATTGTGAGCTGTGCTAAAAGTTTGTCGCAAATTTGTCCCAAGTTAATTAAAAAATGAAATACTTCTGCCCAGCCAGCACAAATCAGTGGTTAACCATTGACCTATGAACCAGGAGGTCACGGCTTGATTCTTAGTCAGGGCACATGCCTGGGTTGCGGGCTTGATCCCCAGTAGGAGGCGTGCAGGAGGCAGACTTTTGATGATTCTCATCATTGATGTTTCTATCTCTCTCTCCCTCTCCCTTTCTCTCTGAAAGCAAGAAAGTATATATTTTTTAAATGAAATACTCCCTATGTAGATAATATAAAATAAACCACATTTGAAGGTGTTTCCAAGGCAAGAGGAAAATAAAAACTGGAGACAACTAAGGTTTCTGAGTCACTCACCTGAGGTCCTTTATGCCCCTGGCTCCCCTTCTCTCCTTTGCTGCCAAGAATCCCATTGGACCCCTATTGTGACAACAAAAGAAACACAGTGCAAAGAAGTCAATGAGAACTTACATTCTTCAAGTGTGCACTTGAAACACCCCCATGTTAAAGGAGGAAAAGGCCATGCTCTAACCCTCCAAACAGCCTTTTAACTGGGAGGTTAAGCATTATTCAAAAGAGGGACTGAGGGGAGGCCCAGCCTCAGGAGTACAGGTCTTATTGAGCAAGTCTCAGGTTGGATATAAAACCTTCATCCCTCTCTGACAGGTAGAAATGGAAAAGAGACCAAAGAGAGAAATAAAACCAATGGGAAAAGGAAGTAAGACACAAGCAATGGTCAGATGGCTCCTTTTATGGGGCAGGTTCTCTGGGCCAAAGTGTTTTCAATGTATAAAATAGAAACCAGAGTTGTTTCAAGTTAGCACAAAAGGGTGTTTTAGCAGCAGACCCATCAGAGGAATTAAAGCACATTTTCTGCCAAATTTACCATCAAAGGCATGGTTCCCATACAGTTCAGTGAGAAGACAGGTGCTGGTAACATCTCCCACTATCAAAGCACCAACTTTGATATAAAATGGACCTGGCTGCCCCACGCATATGGTGGTTGGAGCCACTGAATTTTGTTCCGTCTAAGTACCAAAGGACTCCGGAGTGGCTGAAGCAAAGTCATCCCTCTCCTCACAAAGCCGGGGGATGGATCTAGGTTGGTCCCATGGTTATTTAATTTAAAGGATCTGCTACCTGGTGGCTTGGTTCAGGGACCCCAGAACCACTCAAAAGAATCCCAAATTCCAGGTTAGTATTAATAATCTGGAACTTTCTAGAAGAGAAATGAACTTTTGGGAAGGTCTTAAAATGGACACAGCTGCATAGGCCCTTCCAGACAAGATCAGGCTGAAAGTGGACTATATAAGGTGACTAAATACCTACACGCTACAAAGCTGTTCTCTAGGAATGACCCTAGCATCCTTCTGATGTGAAAGAGAGACACACATGTCCTAACTCCAATCCCCATATCATTAATGATGAGGCTAAGAAAAAATATAAATGGCTCCCATAAAGTCCTCTCAGTGATGTTCTAGAAGCACTGTCACCCCCTATGCAGTTAGCTTTAGGTGAGTTAAATAACATCTCCCAATTCCTAACTTTCTTTCATGGGAGTCTTTCTGCAGGACCTCAGTTAAGGAAAATCCATTTGTTGGTCCTGATATTGATTACTAATATGCTAGTAATACTAAGGTCTTAATAATTCATTATTACTACCACGCAGATGTAGTATCAGGTGAGCACAAGAGCATGCCTTTATCGGTGAGCTGAAAATGTAGGAGCAGGTTAGATGGAGCAAAACTCCCCCACCATGGTGAGAAATGTAGAATTCCAGAGACATGTATTGTGGGGGAGGGAGGAGGTAAATTAAAAATCTCTCGTTTTTTATTTTTATACAGAATGACCTGCCATCTTCCCATCAGAACAACTCAGCATTATATTTTTTTAAAATTCTTCATTGTTTAAAGTATTATGTAAGTCTTCTTTTCCCCCATTGACCTCTCCCTGACCGCCCCACCCCCCAGCACAACTCAGCATTATTTGTCAGTTATTTGTAAACTATTCCAACATACCTGTGGGCCTTGTAATCCTTCAGCTCCCAGTACGCCTACAAGTCCAGGATCTCCTGGCTCCCCCTGAAGAATACAAGTTTTCAGTGTAAAGGTTTTCTCCACCTGGTTCCCATGTAGGTCATCTCTTCATAGTTCCTAGTGCTACCGTACACAAAGGCTGCTTCTTATTCTGGTAAAGAATTTCACTCTATTGCAGTCATTGCCAGTGCACATGAAAAGCATGCAAGGACACAGCATTTGGGATTGCATACGTCCTCTTTCCTAGGAAGTGTCTGTGAAGAAGGCTTTGCATTAGGTCTGGCCCATCCTGTTCCTGGCAGCTGAACTGATCTCCTCTCCCTTCCCAGTCAATGGGGATAATGTCCAATGCCTGGCACTTCCTACAACACCCTGGTCAAATGCTCACCATCCCCAATGCATTTGCGTGTGAGAATCTCCTTGGCCTCATCTACCACCGAGGACAGTAAGCAAAGGATACTTACCGGGACTCCCTGAGGCCCCCTGTGGCCTTCTCTTCCCTGGAGGAGAAAAAGCAAGTGTTAGTGTCTGGATGGAGGTTCCTTAGAGACAAGTCAGCCTGTCTCATTCTCTGATAGACACATAAGTAACAAGCAGCTCAAAGCAATGGCTTCCTTGAGGCACTTTCCAAAGATGAGTTTTCACACTAGGCACTTAATTACAGATCGATATTTGGGATTGATTGATTGCAAACCTATCCAAAGGTCATTATAGATGCAGCTGCAGGCTGACAACCTCTGACAATTACCCAGGAGGCTATTTGAACAACCAAACCATCCTGAAGTGCCTGTCTTCGACCTTTCCTCTCCTGCAAGTCCCACAAAGCCCTGTGTGCTCGACAGAGGCTTCCTGTGTGACAACAATCTGTGTCACACCCATCTCTCTGTCCTGGACCCTCAGTGTGTCTCGGGGGAAGAGTTCAAAAGTGTTAGATACAGTGATTCATCTGGGCCCACTGAGGTTTGTTTCCATGGAATCCTATAAGTAGGAAATGATTGATGAGGTCTGTTCTACCCTGTTGTGGTCCAAATGGCACCTCCAGGCTCATCTGAGGAAAGCCGGCTGATCTCTGAAGCTGAAATCAGTCTGCATCTCTTCCATTGCCAGCTCAGGCTCTCCACCTAGTGGCTGTCTTTGCCACGCCCTCTCCTTCCCAGAGGGTAGCCATGCTGGAGGAGGAATCAGGCCGCAGATCCTAACTTCTTTTTCCCTAGAGAGCAACAAGATCTATGCTCTCCCCTCCTCATCTATCACCCCTACCTCTTCAAGAGAGCTGCAGACACATCTCAATCATCAATTTCCTTTGTTGTGATAAACAACTATGATTACTTTAGGCATAAAACAGTACTTTTAAAAATGTCATTCATTCATTCATTCGTGTCCTTAGAAGGCAGTCATGAGCTCAGCCCTGCCCTTTAAAGCTTGTGTGGCACAAAGCATTGGCACAATAAACTTTACTCAGGGTGGTTAGGAGCCCACATCCCAGAGTATGAGACAGTCTCAGTTCAAACCTTGGTCTAACAACTACTACCTATCTCTGTCCTGGGCAAGCTACCCAAGGTTCCTTGATTTTTCTTATCTATAAACTGGACATAATAGTATCTATCTCACAGAATTATTATGAGGATTAAATGAATTAATACTTGAAAGTAATGTGATCAGGATCTGGCCTAAAATAGATGCTACAGAGGTACAAATCCATCCTAATATATAAAAATCCAGGGGCCATCACGACTGAAACAACTGGACAGATGACCGAACAGCAGGCTGCATGGGCCAACAAGGCCAGCAGGGGGGTTAGTGAGGGACGACCAAATGACTGAACAGCAGGCTGCATGGGGCAACCAGGCCGGCGGGGGGTGGGGGGGCAGTTAGGGGCAATCAGGCAGGCAGGGAAGTGAGCAGTTAGGAGCCAGCAGTCCCAGATTGTGAGAGGGATGTCCGACTACTGGTTATCCCCCAAGGGGTCCTGGATTGGAAAGGGTGCAGGCTGGGCTGAGGGGACCCCCACCCTTATGCATGAATTTTGTGCACCAGGCCTCTCATACTATTATAATAAGCATTCTGTGTGTGACAGGCAAAAGGCAGTGGACCTGAAATGTTATTTTAAACTAGGGGCCCGGTGCACAAAATTTTGTGCACTTTCGGGGAGGGGGATTCCTCAGCCCAGCTTGTGCCCTCTTGCAGTCTGGGACCCCTCAGGGGATGTCCACCTGCTGGCGTGCCTGGTGAGGGGTGATGGCTGTTTGCAGGCTGGCCAAGCCCCCTCAGTGGGGACCCTCACCCCATGGGGGTGTGGCCAGCCTGAGTGAGGGCCTAAGGGTCGTTTTCAGGCTGCCCACAGCTCCCATTGACCGATGTCCCAGCGAGGCTGGCTGGAATCAGGTTTCTGGGGTTTATTTATCTTCTATAATTGAAAATTTGTTACCTTGAGTGGAGGCCTAGGCAGGCAATGAAGCCTCCTGTTTGCTTCAGCTCTGTGGCTTCTATAATTGAAACATTGTTGCTTGAGCAGAGGCCCAGCCAGCCTAGTCAGGCAGTTGCAATGGAAGCCTCCTGTTTACTCTAGCTCCGTGGCTGCCAGCCTCCATCTTGGCTGCATTAATTTGCATACAGCTGCTCTGATTGGCTGGTGGGCGTGGCTTGGCTGGTGGGCATGGCTTAGGTGTCTTGGAGTGATGGTTAATTTGCATATTACTCTTTTATTAGATTAGCTACTCTGGTTCTTAGTACATTCACTTTTTTTTTTGCAACAGCCAGTGCAATAATTGACATAAGTTGAAATTATGTCAGCAGGAGGCAATGTCTTAGGTTTGTTTATGTTTTTAGGAATTATCATCCACTTAAGATTCTCTGACCCTCACAGAGAATTCTCTATTGGAAAGGTGAGGAGGGGGTAAAAAACTTGGTCTTATTTAATTCAGGAAAAAAGAGGGTAGAAAGGTGGAGATGATTGGGGAAGTGAATGAAGATGGGGGAAGGAGGCTGAGAACCTGCTGTCCTAGGAGTTACTCAGAGCAGTGATTTTCAACCTTTTCCATCTCAGGGTCACATATTAAACTAATTACTAAAATTCAGGGTCACAGATTAAACTAATTACTAAAATTATGCAGTATACAAAAAAATACATTCTTTGCTGATCTGACAAAAAATAGGTATAATTTTATTCATTTACAGAATATATATATATAGTTCCCTCTCCCGCAAGTCCCACAATAATAGTAATTACCTACCCTTTTTGCTCCAAAGTGACTTTTAAAATATCAGGTGCCTATACTTACATATAAGAATTTCTGGTACCAAGAAGTAACCAATTGGATGTAACCTTATTATGCAATGTGACCATTAAGCTGCAACTCTATTATATGACCTATATATTCACAGTTTAAGACTGCATTCATACCTGATGGCTATTGTTTTGCTATAGTCATTTTTTTAATTTGTTGTCATTTTTTGTCACTCTAAGGGAAAAGAAGTCAGTGCCCTCCCTAAATGGTCAGGTGTTGCATATCGCTTTTTATACCAAAGCGTGGGAGATGAGTTTTTTCCAAAAACAATGAGTAGAGACAGATTCCATCAAATATGGAGGGCCTGGCATTTCAACAACGAAAATGTGCAAGACAACTCAGATAGACTGTGCAAAGTCAGACCATTATTGGATTTCTTTCTTCCCGTTACAACGCGATTTGGCGGGAAAATGCCCGATTACAAAGTGATATTTTAAAAATTCTTGCAGCACACTGGTTAAAATTGCTGACTTGGAGTAATCAGCTATCGCATCCAAGTAGTAATCTCCCCCATCTCTCCCTCCCCACCCTACCATCTTTTTTAAAAAGTGCCTGATTGATAGTGACAGTTATAAAGTTATTTAAAACTAAAAGTATTTTCTCTTAAACCAACAAAAAATAAATACATATTTAGCTTTAAAATTTATAGCATTTAGCTCATCTTGCTGCTCTCTTGCTTCTTCTGATTAATTTTAATTCTCTTGTGTGGAAAAGAAGGCAGAGTCCCAAAGAATTTTACCAGAAGCACTGGAAACCTAAGCTATCCCTTAGGCATAGTTCCCTTAAGAACTATGATTCAAGATCAACAAAGGCAAGAGGAAATTAAAACGCATCTATCTGCTATCTATCCCAGAGAGAAAGGCAATCAGCCACAGCCTTCTAAGTGATGAGATTACGAGATTGTAATAAAAAAGAAAGCCAAGTATTTTCTGTTCCCTCTTAAGTAAAATTCCGGGCCAGATGGAGGACCTTGTACATTATTCTCTTTTTAGAATCTCCATGCTGAGCGAGTGATAAAGGGGTTTCTCACACATTATCAATATCATGCCTAATTTTAGAAGTCCACAAAGAGAAAAGTGATTTCTTGGTGGTTCCTTAAAAAGAAGGGAAAATCTATTATCATTGTTTTAGGCTTGATATCACATGAGATGCTGTAAAGTTATACGAGGACCTTGAGTTTGCCACTAATCGCCAGTGTTTGGGTTCATCCAGGAAGAATTGGTCTGTGTTTCTTCTCCCCGCTCTCCCCCTCCCCTACCCCCTGCCATATATGAAGAGCGTTTACCCAGTTCTTAATATTCATATAGAAGCTCAAAGACATTCAAAGGTTTCTGGGAGGGAGATAGGGGCAGGCAAATTATGTCACAGTGATTCTCAAACACCAGCAACTGTGCTCCCATCTGACCCCTCACCATCCACCACCACCGTTTTACAATATCTGCAGACATTTTTGGGTGTCACAACTGGGGGGGGGGGAGGTGCTACTGGCACCTAGTGGGTAGAGACCAGGAACGCTGTGAAATTATTCTCTAATGCACAGGATAGTCTCTGGTGACAAATTATCTGGCCCAACATGTCAATAGTGTCAATGTGTCAGCCCCAAATTAGCCAACTCTGCAGTAACAACTATTTGGAATATCTCTGTGACAACTTCAGGCGATAAGGAGGGGAAATAAATGGCCATGAAAATACTCACCCTGTCTCCTCCTGAATTAGGACTGCCTTGTGTCCCCTTCTGTCCAGTTCTACCCTAGAAATACAACAGCCCCCCAAGATCATAAAGCAAAAGGTGCTAAATAAATTATAAAGGCATCAGCATCAAAATCTCAGGCACTATTAAAACATAAGAACAAAAGTGTCATCCTAGACTCTTCTTGCATATCAACACTGTTGGGTAGATATCCATCCAAGAGGAGAACAGGATAGCAACATGATTGCTATTACCAGTTCCCCGACAGATTGCCTGCCAGAAACATAGTAGTTTTGCCCATAGAAGTGTAACCTCCTCCTACAGACATATGGCTCTTACCAATGTGAACTTCAGGGGGTTTGTTCAATTACAGGTGGATTACATATTTTACTAAGTAATTAACTTAGACTTTATTAAAATAACATAATTAATCAACTCATATAAGTAAAACAGATCCAATTACTTGTCTTCCTTGTTCTCCTTCAGAGCCCTTTTGTCCTTTTATGTTACTGTTTTGTCCTGGATTACCCTAGAGGAAGATTTAAAAAGAATTTCAGAATTAAAAAATACCAGCTTTTTTTTTTTTTTTTTTTTGCAAAATGGTACAAAAACTTGGGTTACATGATGAGGGGTGTGAGAAACTTGGGTTACTTGGGTTAAGTGATGAGTGGTATGAGAAAATCCTCCATATTTGAATCTCACAGATGTTTGAAAAAGTGAAAGTAATAGTTCTCCAAGTTTGAAGAGAGCTTGGCAGTAAATGACAAATTATTAGAGTGCATGCTGAAGCCATGGTGAATTTTCTTTCTCCGTGTTGGCAGCTTCACCGATGCACTAGTCCAACACGCTTATGCCACTCCCTCAACCATGCAATAAGATTCCCCTGTTGTCAACTCCACAAATAGGGAATCTATGAGATTAGAAGCCCAACAAGCAAAACTATGGGAATTTCCCCTCCAAAAGAACTTGAACATCTCAACCTACATAAGGATGATTAAAGTGGGACTTTAGTTCCGAGTTTTGAATTTCGTACGTATTCAGCCCCAATCAGATTTTTCCCAAACAAACAGCCTCTGTCAACCTACCTCCCCCTCTCCCAAGACAAGCGTTTGCCTATGGATCAGCAGGAGACACAGGGAAAGGACATAATGGTGCAACAAGAAATTCAGAGCCAACCGGGTCCTAGTAACTTACAGGATCCCCCGGGAAGCCCTTCTCCCCATAATCTCCAGGGGGGCCTCTGGCCCCTGGGCTGCCCTGAAAAAAATAAAATGAGTTTCTGAGTTAGCTTGTAGGAGGTTTCCTAATAATATTAAAATGTCAAGTGCTATGTGTGTTTGGAGGGGAGGAAATCAATCAGATAAAATGATCCATGTTCCTTATCACTTTAATTAATGTGAATTTAATGGTTACATATTGCTAGTGGGTACTGTATTGGACATCCCAGCCAGCCTAGCAACTTCTGGCATCTATAATTATATTGCCAACAGGAGACCTCTACAGGGATGTTCCGTTCTTAATTCAAACTCACTTTTTTCCAACTAAACTTGCCCAAGCCAGGATTCTCATAGGCATTTGGACTGACCCCTAATTTCCTTCTCCTCTAGTCACCTAGATCTGGATATCTTAGGTCCCAGAGTCAGGATTAGGATGAAATAAGCAAGTGATCTATGGTGCAAAATTTAGGGAAGCACTTACTCTGTGCATAATAAGGGTTTCTCTAAATTTTGCACAAAGGTGTTCACTCCAGTCTAAGCTCTGGCATCTCCTTAATTAATATGTTCTGTTTCTGTTCTCACTGCCATTGCTTTACCTGAGGCTTCATCACTTCTCATCTTGATTGTTACAGATTCGCCTCTGATCTTTGCCTAGCATTCAGCACGGCCTCCAGACTATTGCCACGTAATATTTCTAACATGCAAATCAATTATGATCTCCCTGCTTAAAATCTTTGAAAGGCTCCCTATTCCCCAATGGTTAAAAGCCTAACTACTCCTCATGGCTCACCAGTGCCTTCCCCATCTCTTCCAGCACCCCTTGAACCTGATCGTCCCCTACTTCTCCTCTAATACTCCTACCGGGCGGAACAATTGCAGTGTCCCCAAGCCTCCGTGTCTGTGCTTACACTGTTGCTTACACTGGAATGCCCTTCCTCCATGTCTTGCTAATTTCTATCTTCAGCTTAGTGACCATTTCCTCCAGGGAGATTTCCTGGACTTCCTCCCCACCCTGGTGAGTGAGGACCCTTCTCTGGGCTCCCCTGTAGATGCCTGCAACACAGTTCCAATCACATTCTGTGTTGCCATTAGCTATTGATCTGTCTACCTCCCCAGCTGCACTGTAGAATCCTGAGGACAAGGACAGTGTAGTTCATTTCTAACTGTTTGGTGCCTAACTCAGTGCCTGGCACACCCCAGGTATTCAAAAATATTTGATAAATAAATGTATCAAAACATAAAAGCAGAGCTGCTTGGAACCAAGTAAGCATGTATTAATTCATGAAAATAAACTTAAATTTTTAAAGATTGTTAACTTTTGAAATGAATCTAAAATAAAAGTTTCACTGTGATTTGCTATACAAAAGTCACCAAAGTAATTTTGCTTTTTCTCTTGCTTTTTTTTTTTTTTTTTTTTTCCTGATGCAATGAAGAGAACATTAAAGCTGCTGACAGGCGAAAGTGTTCATTTGCAGACTTCTGAAAAACATGCCCATGGAGCATCTGGTATGCTTTGAGATTTCTAATGGGAAATTCTTTAAAACCACATAGCTACCCGCTTGTTCCAAACTGATTGCAGTCCTCTTCTGTGGTAATAAGCCTTCATTCTGTAGTTAAGTCAGCTGTCGATTTTATCCCTAATAACCGCTGACATGCAGCAATTAAGACTGTCTCTGTCACTAAGTTCTCCTGCTCTGATAGATTGAAAAGGGTTACCTGAGATCCTGGATCACCTCTTTCTCCCTTTTTTCCAGGAAATCCATAAGAGCCCTGAAAGAAGACATGGAAAACAAAATTTCCATTGAAAAAAATATATATCAGCCTCATGCTGGTTTTATGATACTCGAAGAAAAACGGCTTACCTCCTCCCCATCCAGGCCATCGATCCCATCTTCTCCCAGTTCTCCCTAAGAAACAATGACGGGCCATAATCAGGAAAGGAGATCCCCGCCACATGCCTATCAGAGAGGACGTGCAATTTGAGAAGGAACTACCGTACCTTAGATCCAGGTAATCCTCTGACTCCCTGTAAAAGATACAGCACCTCTCAGTGACATAACCACGACAGCACATGGATTCCTAGACTGTTGGAGCAGGAAGGGGCTGCCCCTCTAAAGACAATGATTGTGTATTTCTTTAGTTGCCTTTGGCTCCATAACCACAAAGAGGTTGTAGATGGGATTTACACACCTCCTTGAGATTACAAATGCAAATCATCTGCGGATGAGGAAACTAACATGAAACGGGGAGAGAGAGGGGGGATGAAAGACAGAAAACAAGAAAGGGAAGGAATGGAGAACAGAAGGTGGGGATGCTGGGGAGAACTTAAAATAACATTCCAACAGAGCCTTACCTTTTGACCCGCCTGCCCCGCACATCCTTCGATCCCTTTGTCTCCTGGAGGTCCGGTCTCTCCTCGCATTCCCTAAGAGAAGGTGCCCAAACAGGTATCCAGAGTGATTCTTATGCCTGAAGCCACCAGCAGTTTACTTTTTGAGAGTGAAGCTGGAGCTCATGGGCACTCAGATCTAGGCAAACAAACACTCCCCCCAACTCATTCATTTAACTCTGTTTCCCCCCTCTATGTAAGCATTTTTTCCTTTCAACCTTTAGGCCTTCCTTTCAGATCCAAGATCACACAGAGGTAGAGGATGAGCTCAGCCACTTCACTGCCTCACCACACGGCACAGACACAGGTTGGGAAGCCGCCTCACTTTCCAGCCACATTTCAAACATGTGGTAACACACGCTGGTCCTGGCCTCTTGTCCAGGGCTTAATGCTGCCCTGGAAGAGTTAGTATGGCTGATGGTACAGAAGCAAGTAGGTGCCAGGGGACTGGAGCTGCGTAGAAGCAGTCGATGGGAAGAGACACTACTCTAAGCCTGTGCTCATGGGAAGTCCCACCAGGTTAAAGATCCACAAAGTCTGACCAGCCCCGTAGGAAGAACACTCAAGGTCGATGACACACGCATCTCCCACCAATCCTGCTTTCCCTGGGAAATATGTAAATGCAGGCAAATGCTACAGTGAAATGAATCTCAAGAAGAATAGTGTTGTATTCCTTGCAGGCAGAGACCTTCGACTGCCTCTTTCCCCATTGTACCCCTTGTGCCTGGCTCAAATCTGGGTGCAGAGCAGGTGCTAACGTTTTGCTGTATGGATACATCATGAGCTTAATTCTCTCCTTCCTGGTGGATGAGAGGAGAAGTGATTTTGCTCTCCCCTGCTTTGCTTTCTTTATTCTGAGGATTACTCCCAGTAACGCAGGAGGCCTGGCGCGTGGCCACAGCTTGCTGAGAAGTGCTGAAATGTTCCGGCTTCCCATTGCCTGGAGTCTCAGCCAGCTGCGGGCTCACAGCCACGCAGTAGCGTGACACAAGTCCCCACACTCCAATCCCTCCACGCCGACTGAGTGGGCTCCAAGGCCTCTGCGGGTACACAGTGGGTGACTTCGAGCGCTCCCCTCAGTGTCCATTTTGTAGGCTACGCTCTTAGAGGAACGTACAGATGTTTACGGGTGAGGAGACTGAAGGTCAAGAAGCCAAATATCTTGTTAAGGTTTCACATCTACGTCAGTCTTCGATGTCTGATTCTGGAGACTGTGCTTTTAATCCTAACTTGCTGCCAAGAATGAGGAGCTGGCCTTCACTCTAAGGGGATGGACAAGCAGGCTGGATGCTTCCTGAACTTTTCCCACCCCAAATGGAGCCACCCATGTGGTTTCAGTTCCTCCAAATCCATTTTCAAAACGTGACTGATGAACCAAATGAGAATTCCGGTTTCAGGGTCAAAGACTGAGATTTGAACACCTCTCTGAACCATGTAACCAGGATTCCACACCTTGGGGGGGCGCTCTGCCTGCTTCCTTTTCCAGGTGGGAATAGAGAAGAGCATATCTCCCTGCGAGTGATAAAAAAACAAAAAACAAAAAAAACCCCACAAAATAAAATACGTAGGTGAGCTCGCTCACTCCCCCACAAATAGGTTTAACGAAGGCCTTGTGATTCACACAAGGAAAAAGGAAAAGGGAAGCTACCACCCATTCCCCTCAAAACTACAAAGAATATTTATCGTAAACAAAAAACCTCGCCACCTCTTCTGTAGGAAAATGAAGCTTTCTATAAAACACAAAATCAGTACGTGTGTGTGTGTGAGAGGGGAAGCTGGGGAAGATGAGTCACAAAAACTTACATGGTCTCCATCCTCTCCCCTGTGTCCTCTGGTGCCTTTTAGACCTAGAGAACCCTGAGAGGAAAGACAGAAAAAATCACTTTTAGCCGTCTTCCATCAATTCAAACTTGTGCAGTTATTGGGCATTTTAGTTAGTTCGACCCTCCAACTGGGTTGTAGTTTTCCCAGGTGTGGCTGGGAGTGTGGGGAGAGTCCTACAATCATCAGGGAAAGTCTCTCAGAAGGTGGCCCTCCTGATGCTATCGGGGACCAACCTTTGGAATCCATCTGCCATGCCGGGTGTCCAGGCTAGTCCTGTGACTCGGAGATTAGCAGATAAATGAATAACACTTCCAAACAGATCATTTTACTTTCTTCTGCTTTTCTGAGAGCTCAAGGAAGAAGAAGCACTTTCTCCAAGCAAGAGGTTACATATATGGTTTAACACCCTCGTGGCTTATCTGTGGCAAGGATGTCAATTGAGGTTTTCTTTCCTCCTCTTCAAACACAGGCCCTAGCTCTCTGCTCAGGATAACTGACCTGAGCAAAGTAATGAGAGAGGAAACGGCTAAACAAAATGTAACTGGTAAAATGTCTAAGATAAATTATCCTTCCCCAAGCATGGGCAATGCTGGACTCACGAACAAGCACTGTGTTTGATCTCTTAAAATAGAACAAACCAGACGCTCTTCATTGTGATATTTAAAACCCACTTGAAAAAGTGCATAGAAGTAAATAAAATATCAAGGTTGCAGCTTAATTATTATAAAGTAAATATCTGTATAGCCACTACCTAGAACAAAAAAGGGGATATGGATGGTACCCAGACACAGTGCCATCCCAATCACCAACCGATCCCACCCTCACCGCAGGGAGAATATTTCTGACTTTTATAAAAATACCTTCTTGCCCTTTTTATTCCCTACTACTCATTCATCCTTAGACACTATAGGTTAGTTTTGCCTGCATTCAAATTTCTTATGGAATCATACCATATGTATTCTGTTTTGCTTTTTTTTGGCCATTACTGTGTTTATAAAATTTATTCATGCAGCCCATTCATTTTCAAAACTTTGGAGCATTCCATTGAATGAAAATACCATAATATACTTATCTATGCTATTGTTATGCAATCGATCTTTTTAATTCATTTTCTAAAGGGCTATTCATCTGCAATGCTATGCTCCTAGCAGTTCAATTACATTCCATTGCTGATGAAGTACAACTTTCCCCATTATTTTAACATCTCTTGCCACCTTTTAAAAAATTTATTAAATTTATTAGGTGACACTGGTTAATAAGATTATATGTTTCAAGTATACAACTCCATAATACATCATCTGAATATTGCTTTGTATTCACCACCCAAAGTCAAGTCTCCTTCCATCATCCTTTATTTGACTCCCTTTACCCTCTCCTCCCTTCCCCCACTTCCTTTCCCCTCTAGTAACTACCATATGGTTGTCTGTGCTTCTAAGCTTTTTGTTTGTTCATGTATTGCTTTAGGTTTTATATCCCACATATAATACATGGTTCTGTAACCCAATGGGAGAAGATATTTGCAAATAAGACTTCTGATAAGTAGCTAATATTCAAAATATATAAAGAATTCATACAACTCAACAACAACAAAAATCAAACAACCCAATTTAAAAATGGGCAGAGGACTGAACAGACACTTCTTCCAAGAAGACATACAAATGGCCACTTTTCAAAATGTTTGAAGTGGGTAAAAAGTATAAATTTCAAAATCACCCTCAAAAGCAATATCACCAAGGACATATAAGAGAAAGGGGTGTTATTCTTAATAGCAGCACCAAAAGTAGGCTCTTCTGAACTGGCTCCTACACCACAGATGTCACACAAATGCCCAGGGACAATGATATCAGCATCAAATGAGGGTTGCAGATTCAACCATCCCGTCTCAGTCTCAGTCCCACCTACACCAAAACGAGGCCCATTAAGTTAAATAGTTTCATCTGAAGGACACCTTCAAGCCTTGCAGTCCTCGGGCCCCATGAGATCCTGGATTCCCTGGACACTTGCAAAGTGTACAGCAGCATGTCCTCTCTGCAATGTTTCCCTGAGAAAAAAAAAAAAAAAGCAACAACTGTCACAAACTTCATAACATAAGAACTATATTCTCACAAATCAAAATCGGCCACCTACAAGTTCATGCTCTCTTTGGGGGAGGGGCCACAGAGACTAAGAGGTGCTTTTGGACTGAGCACTTTAGATAGAGAAGGTACCCGATTAGCAGCAACTGCACTGGCAACATACCCTCTCCAAGGAAGTGACCTCTATTTATAGAAGGAGCCCACCACATAGATAGTCACAGGCCAAGTTTGCACAAGACTGGTTGGTTCCTAGTTGAGTCTCCTGTTTTTGGGGGGTTCTGTAGCATAAAGTGTTGGTGGTACTCCTTATTTGATTAGGGATTGGTTGGTTTTCTATTCCCTATGCATTCATTTGGTTAAATAACAAAGGATAAAAATGCATGTAAAAACAAAAATTCAGCACTCTGATCTTTCACACTTTTTTATGAAATTAAGGCCATGTACTGAATTTAAGGCAAACAAGGCAGTCTTTGGAAATACTCATCAAAATTCCAATTTTGTTCCTACTGTGTTTTGAATAACTGGATTGTTGTTGTTGTTGTTGTTCAAAAACTCACCAGATATTGTGATAGCATTTTGCCCAGGTCTCTATTTCCAATGGTCAGGTGAGTCCTGTAATCAAATCCTTTTCCAAATTCAAAACTGGAGAAATCATCATGAGCAATTGTGTTCAGGGACACTACCAGCAAAGCATCAAGACCTATGCAGTAAAAATGACAGATAAAACCAAAGGAATTGATCACACACACACACACACACACACACACACACACAACCAAAGAAGAAAAGTCACTCAGTGAACATTATTCAAAGAATCAGAAAAGGTGGAAAAACATAAGAGGAAGCAGTGCTCTTGATATACTAAGAATGCAACAGCAGGTTTGCCGGCATTGTCAATACACAGACTAGATACTCACAGATCCCTGACTCCAGGATGAAATTTCCCAAGAGAAAGTATGCAAGAGAAACTATTTACAAATCTACAGAAAAACACTAAGATCTCACCACCAATTTTAGTGCAATTCATATGCATTTGAAAGTAATTTTTAAGAAAGGGCAAAGTTCTTGTTCATCTTCCGAGTATTTCTGAATTTGACTGAATATAAATTAACTAGGGGGCCAGTGCACAAAAATTTGTGCACTCAGGAGGTACCTCAGCCCGACTTGTGCCCTCTTGCAGTCTGGGACCCCTCTGGGGATGTCCACCTGCTGGCATGCTTGGTCAGCCTGGGTGAGGGGCTGATGGCTGTTTGCAGGCTGGCCAAGCCCCCCAGTGTGGACCCTCACCCCATTGGAGTGTGGCCAGCCTGGGTGATGGGCTGAGGGCCATTTTCAGGCTGCCCACAGCCCCTTCAGGTTTTGGGTCCCTACTTGGGTACCTGGCCAGCCTTTGTGAGAGGCTGATGGCTGTTTGCAGGCTGGCCAAGCCCCCCAGTGGGGTCCCTCACCCCATTGGGGTGTGGCCAGCATGGGTGAAGGTCTGAGGGCTATTTTCAGGCTTTCAGGCTGTCCACAGCTCCCATTGACCCAATGTTCCAGCAAGGCTGGCTGGAAGCAGGTTTCTGGGGTTTATTTATCTTCTATAATTGATACACTGCTCCTTTAAGCCGGGGCCTAGGCAGGTAACAAAGCCTCCTGTCTGCTTCAGCTCGTGGCTTCTAAAATTGAAAGAATGTTGCCTTAGTAGTCGGGCCCAGGGCTGCTATTTGCTTCAACTCTGAGGCTTCTATAATTGAGACAATGTTGCAAATATGTTGTTGCCTGGAGCCAGGAGAAGCCCAGCCGGCCGGCAAACAGTTTTACTCCTGGTGCAACGGAAGCTGCCTGTTTACTCTAGCAACTCCGTGACTGCCGGCCTCCATCTTGGCTGGGTTAATTTGCATACAGTCATTCTGATTGGCTGGTGGACGTGGCTTAGGCATCCCAAAGAAACAGTCAATTTCAATATTCCGCTTTTATTAGATTATATGATAGTTCTCAAGTCATCTCCATTGCCAAACATGGGAGCCTAGGCCCTGAGAGCCTGAGGAAAGCCCAGGGTAATTCAATATCAGCTGAATTATCATTTATTCATTTATTCACTCATTTGCTTTTTAATTATTTCACTAGTTCATTTACCCTATTCATCCTTTCATGAGACAAATATTTGCTTACTAGACACCTCTTATGCACTAATCATTGTACCAGGGATACAAGAGGTATGGTCTACTGGAAGAGGTGGACAAGAATCAAATAGTTGCTCTGAGAAGTGACAAGTGCTCTGAGAGGGAACACCAGGTTGCTATGGAAGCCTAAATGAGAAGCTCCTAACTCATTTTCAGAAGATTATGGAAGGTTTCTGCAAAGAACTGATATCTAAGCTGATCCTAAAAAAAAATTTAAAAAAATGAATGGAAATTGGTCAAAAAAAGTATGAGAGATGGAAGGTGGAGAGAATATGGGGGTGGGAGCCTGAGTTTGGGAAAAGTTCTAGACAAAAGAAAAGGGTATATGCAAAGACTGAGAAGGTGGGGCTGTGAAGTACATTGGAGGACAAATAGAAAAGATTCTGTATGCTTGGGACACTGAGTTTGAGAAGTGAGGGGAAGCTGGCATGGGAAGCAGGACCAGATCCTGCAAAGCATCATGGGCCATACTAAAGAATTTGATATTCCAAGTTCAGTGGGAAGGTGTTGAAGGGATCTGAGAAGGGAGGGAGACACAATCCACCAATAAAGCAAGACATGTTGTGGCCTCTAGGAAGTTGCCCATGAAAGCTGAACCCAGAATCCAGTCTCAAACAACATACCCCATCCAACAATCAGTGGAGCCTCTGTCCCTGCAAATTACTCTCAACTTCTGCATTTAGCCTGAAACTATGACATGGACAGGGACTATACAGTGAGAAGTGCTTTTCAAAGTCCATGTTGTGATTTTCACATGGAAAATCAAAAGTAATAGGCAATGTCTTAGGTTAGATCAGGTTCTCTAGAAGCAGAATTTGAGAGGAATGTGTGTGTATGTGGTTTACTGAGGGAGAGAGAGAATGCAGAAAGGGAAGGGAAGTTGTAAGCAAGGATGTGTCTCAGTAAAGTCTTCACCTTGGCCTGATTCATGAGAAAATAAAGTGTATCAGACTTGGCCCTGGGCTTTTGCATCCCTATATCAATGACTGTCCCTTCCCACACTCAGGTGGGTTGTGGTACAACTGCACCTTCCCCCCAAGCATCAGGTAATGGTTCAGGTCAATCAAGAGCCCACATCTGTAGAAGTCATAGATGTAGGGAGTTGGCCACAGCATCTACAGCATTTGGGGGAGGGGTGTGTGTGTGGGTAGGTCAAAGGGGTTTGGGCAAGGCACCAACATCACAGCATCTTCTACAAATGGCTGTACACATCCCAAGACCTAGAGCAACTAAATAGGGTAGAGATTTATCAGCACATTACATGCTTAATCATTTAAATTTTCAACTCGGTAAGTACCTGCTTCTCTGAGACTGTCTGATTGGTTTTCAAGCATTGTGATGCTTTCGCTCCCAAGACCATCTGAAAAGATGAGTAGCACCTAGAGAAAGAAGAAATCAGAGAATAGGAGAACATGAAAATGAAATATGTAATTGGGAGGGAGAAACATATGAGAGCATGCTGAGATGAGAGATAGATGCGACATGGATACCTGTCCACGGGATGCAGATTTATCCTGAAACGTGTCCCACAGCCTCTGCAAGAACTGTGCATTCAGATGAGTTGGCCCATTGACAGTGACTTGAAGCAGGTTTTTAAATATTGCTTCCTGGTAGATTTGGAACTTGGCAGGGAATGCTTGATCATTGTTCACCTTAAAGGCCACATTCACGTGTGTCTCTGCACCTGCCCCACAGCTCACCCCTCTGATGGAAGTGATGTCTCCTAATATGCCTGGGAGGTATGATTCCAGCCGGGGGTGACCATGGAACAATGGCTGCCCAGGCAGGTGAGTGGACATGTCAAACCCAACCACTATGTCCACAACGCAATCTGGAGACCAAGGGAAACAAAGTCAGATTAATGAGGGAAATCAAGGAAGGGCAGATAGGGCAGAAAAAGAGAGTGGTCATGGCCCAGGGCTGGAGGGTCTCTAGTACTCAAGAAGGAAGACCAACATGTAACACCTGTGTTTCCTGTAACACAAGTTCCAATACTATTTGAGTTTCCAATCATGGTTCAATCTCATTCTCAGGTGCTGCCTTTGGGTGTATGCATACTTGCATATTTTCTTCTCTTCATGATGATATGCTATGACTCATATTATCACCTCATCTTAAATATTTGAATTTTCCTTCGGGATTATTGATTCCAGATGTCATAAACTCAAAGGCCAGGTTGGGTAATGTAATGTAAATGAGTCAAGTGGGCAGGGAGTGAAGAAAATGAATGGAGAGCCATGACCCATCTGTTCACTGTTCAGCTCCAACTGAGAGTAGCCATGTGGGAAATGAGGCTCAGTGTTGTCAGATGATCTGATTTTTTTTTCAAAGGAAAGCCTGAAATCTACATTTTTAATGTAAATTAAAATGCAGATTTTAATTTAAAAAAATTTAAATTAAAAGCTATTTTAAAAGTTGTCCAATAATTTAACAAGTTGTTGACACTGGACAGGACAAACACAATTCAGATGCCACTTGATCACCGCTGACCCTGTCCACCTGCTCATTGTACACAGAAGGAGACAGCAATTCATGGAGATCACTGCAACTAACCAGAGCTAGACCCTGGCTTTCTGATTCCAGGTCCATCACTCTCCCCATCACTATAATCTGCCTCTAGTCGAGCATCCAAATGGGACATAAAAGGTCTGGAGATCTTGGGAAGACAGCACATTATGTGAAAGAAGTGGTTTCAACCATAACAACTCTAGAAATAGAAGCATTCTGAGGAATATCTACAAATTCCACAAACTGTTATTTACTGCTGCTTCCTGATGTGCTCTTCTCCCAACTCCCAGCCCTGAGTACAGAACCCAAGTCCCACATGGCTACTGTCAGCTGGAGCTGAAGAGCGACATTCCCACCAGATGGGTCATTGCTCTCCATTCATTTCCTCACTCCTGCCCCCGTGGCTCAGTCACATTACCCACCTGGCCTTTGCGGCCATTTGTATTTGTGACCTCTGAAAATTAAATAATCCATAAGGACACTTCAAATCTTTACTATGTTAGGATTATATAAATGCCATCGTTAAAGGAAGAAAACACACATGTGTGCATACAGGCACCAAGCACATAGAATCCCTTACAAGATAGTTTAACAAAGTCAAAAGAGTAAAACTTCCCATGAACAAGTATTTATTTTA
The DNA here is from genome assembly GCA_004026665.1 of Murina feae. Taxonomy (NCBI): domain Eukaryota; kingdom Metazoa; phylum Chordata; class Mammalia; order Chiroptera; family Vespertilionidae; genus Murina; species Murina feae. Next base: position 24,328 of record PVJC01009409.1, read on the forward strand.
ATTAGTTCCTACTGGATGCAAGGCTTTGTTCTAGGACTTCCTGAAGTGAAGATATAGGAATAGAAGGCTGAATTCCAAATGCTAAGAAGAGCTTAAATGCTGGATTGCAGGGAAGAGACAGGCTGATGAGGAGACAACCCAGGGCTTCCCCCAGCCTCTGCACCCTTTTCCTTGTCTCTGATAGAGGCTGACTGATCCCAAATTTCTGGGAGGCAGAAGAGAGGACTATTCTGACTGCACACTATTCTAAAACTATGTTCTGCTAGAGTGAGCCCACAAGACACCCTGGGAAATGGAGAACTGGAAAGATGCAATTAAATGAAAATAAATAAAGGGCAAGGGAACACTTACTGGTTTTCCCGCAGCTCTGGCAGATTTCCCGGACAATCCTTTTTTTCACCTCCACATTCTTCAATTTATTAAAGTCTTGAAAGGTGATTATTTTTTCAGAATTGCCTGTTATCGGTAGAAGCTGTGCTTTATGAACATGTCCTATGCCCAAAACCAGGACACAAATGCCAAGGTCTTTCAGGACTTTTACTGCATCTGCCACATTATCTTGTGGATCCCCAGATGTGATCACAACCAAAGTTTGGGGGACACCAGCATTTCTTCTCCCACCAACAGATGGATAAAACATAAAGCTCACTTTTTTAAGGGCCAACTTGATTTGCGGACGTCCATTGCTCTTGGTGATAGTTTGAATTTGAGTCTTCCACTGGGGTTTAGTCAGAGAGTTGTCCAACTCAATAATTTCTTGGTAGCGGCTCCCAAATTGAGCCATCCCAATTTTCATTGCTTGCGACTGAATGTCAAAATTATCAATTAAGTCTGACAAGAAAGTTGTCAGGGTAGCAAATTCTGAGTCAGATACCATATCAGAGCCATCACAGAGGAAAATCACGTCGGCTTCTGGGGTGTTACAGGCTACAATTGGAAAAAATAAATCACTTACTTTCCTCATGCATTGCTCTAGGTTTCCCGCTTTACTCAAATATTCAAATTGCTTTACTAAATACCCACATTAGTAGCCAATTGAGATAAATTAACAGAAGAGAGAATCACTGATTGCCTCTCAAAGAGGCAATAGCAGGGTGGAGAAAGGTAATAGACTTTGTTTCAAATTTTATTCATATGATTCATTTGACAATAAAAGTTACTCAGGGAAAGAAAGTTTAACATGTTTTTGACATACACTAACAGTTAATATTAATGACCACCTTAGGAGCAGCTATTCTAATTTTATAGATACAGAAATGGAATTCAGAGATTAAATAACGTGCCTAAAAATGCACAATTACTATGCAGGGAAGCTGGTACCTGAACCTCTCAATCTTTTGTATCCTTAAATCCTGTACTTTAAATTTTTAAAAAATAATTAAAAAATTTAAAAATAATACTACCCAAATATTAAAACTTCATGGAACAAGTGCTAACGGTTAGTAAACAGGATATAGGATCATCTTCCCGAAGTCCAATGTGAAATGTTCCATAACCAAGAAATGATCCTCTCTACTCAAATGCAATGACTAGAGTAGGGGCAGCACTAATGTGGTTACTAAAGGTAGTTGAGACAATGGGATGCCTACTGTCACACAATTCCTTGCAAGGGCAATATAGTAGACACAGTGATGGCTGTCCATATAGCTGCCCAGACCTGCTGTCTAACTGTGGGAGAGTGGTCAGCTGACAGTCTCTAATTGTCAGCTCCTTCATGGACAGCCCTATTGCAGAGTGATGCCTTGCCAAAGGCCACACCCTTAGCGGGACAGCCCACATCTGGGTACTAAGTGAAAAGGGTATATAAAGACTTAGTTGCTTCAGTCTGATGCAACTCTGATGGGCAATACTCACTCCAGAGCTTCCTGCCAGGTTTGAGACTTTGTCAAGTAGGCATCACTGTTTGACTTCTGCCCATCCTACTTTCCCCCTTCCTTAAATTCCTTGCATTCCAAACTCAACCTTAGCATCTACCTCAAAAAGGTAGGCATGTGAGATGAGACTAAAACATATTGCCTAGAAAAGACTGTAGTCCTTGCAATGTACTACATTTGGTCGGAACCCAATATAAACAAGAGGCCAAACCTGCCCAAAGAGTTCATAGTCTTCTGACAGATACAGATAAGGAAATAGTAAGTAAGTTCTATCTGCTACCATCAGGAGGAATAGAAAGTACAGGAGTTGGGGGACACTATGGGCATTGGATCAGGAAACTAGCAAAGGCTGAAACATACCACACAAGTTAGATGGAGCCAGGGGATGTGTTGGGCTGGCATGTTCATGGTGGATAGAATGGTGCATGCAAAGATGTGGAGGAATTTCAAATTGACAGGGGAGATTTTAAAGAGGGGAAGGACAATAGATTGATTAGAGAGGAGGGCAAGTACCAGATGAAACACAGGGGCTTAGAAATTGTCAACTGTAAGCAGAGTAGTGACAATCCAGTGAGTATTAGAAAGGTGGCAATATGGATGGCATGGAGACCAGGTTTCAGGGTGTGTGTCCTGGGACAGACCAGAACAGGCAACAGAATCAAGATGGCCCCATTACCTTGGAAAAGTCATACTTTTTTCTTAGTTACAGATTATACTATCATTCACTGTCTGATACCAAGAAGATGGATTTATTGCTTACATAAGTCAGGTAGAGCTATGGTGGTTGGAAATAGTTTCATTCCGCACAGCAAATGCTGACCTGACACAGGATTGGGAGGAAGATTCTGTTTGGGGTTGAACTGTTTACAAGGATGGGAGATGGGTTAATGTCAGTATTAGAAATATAATTTATGTTGAATTAATAAGTAGATTTTGAAGTGGTAGAGAGTAAAGAAGAATGGAGAAAAGGAAGAAGAGAAGGGAGTCTGCAGGAAGGGAGTGAAAAGGGAAAGAAGAAAGGAAATTAGTCGATTGATTCATTTGCCAGGTTTGAAAGACTGGGCCAATACACAGCCAGGATTCTCACATTCCATGGAGGCATCCCTGGATGGCTTGTCAACCTCTGCTGCTTTGAGTTCATGAGGCAAATCTCACCCTCTCCTCACTCAGTTGCGATGCCTCCAGCCGACCCTAACCCAATGATTTGAGTATGCATTGAGGTAGAAAAGAACCTCAGCTGTTCAAAGTACCTGAAAACTCCAAGCTGAACTCGGCCCCTTCCCTCCTTGTTCCTAATAGCTAGTCTCCATTATCCCACACTGAACTCCCATATTCTTCCCTCTGCACCAGTGGCCCTCATCCATAAAAGCACAGTACCAAAAAAAAAGCACAGCAGACCACTTGAACTTCCTATGGCCCTGTAGAATGCCTATAACCACATTCAGAAGACCCTGGAGCTTTGAAGACAAAAGTTTATCTGTTCAAACCATGAAACTCTCCACTTGAGTTTGGCCTAAAACTGATGCCCAGTGACTGCACTGAGACCATTAAATAAACGGAGCAGCACACAAAAGCCAGGAAATGGGAAGATGAATATGATCTAAAAGAAAGTTCGCTTCTGCCAAGAAAAAGGCAGCAGGTGCCAAGACAGCAAGGAATGCTTCTGAAACCTTCTATCATTTCTTCAATTTGCACTATGGTGAGAAGAGACTATTAGGACCTTGCTCAGTCAATGCTTTGCTTTAGAGATGAGATTAGCCTAAGCAGAGAAGTGTTCAGCCCACAACACCCTGGTAATGGGAAGCCAAGACATCATTTATGTCCTGCTTACATATTCATGCTACCCCCCTAGAAAGTTTAAAGATTACAACTTACGCTCTTGTGCATTGGTACACATACTTTCTTGTATAGGCAGGGAAATTTCTTTAAGTTTGTCAAAGTCACGTACATGGATAGTATTGTTTTTATTCCCTGCCATAATCTCAAGTTCCTCTTGGTTGGCCTTATCTACACCCACGGCGTAGATGATGATGCCTTTGTCTCTTAATTTTGATGCTGTGTCATTAAGCATGTTTCGGTCATGGGATTCCCCATCGGTGATGATGACCAGCATCTGCTTCACATTTTGCTTGATGCGGCTGCCGTATTCCTCCGTGAACAGGATCTCTGTGTGATTGAGAGCCCTGGCAGTGTAGGTATTACCACCGGTGTCCCTGCGCCTCCTCAGATTCTCAACGATGCCTGATCGGTGTGAATGTGTATTGAGGTAGAAGAGAACCTCAGGCTGGTCAGAGTACCTGACAGCTCCAAACTGAACTCGGTCCCGACCAACATCAGCTTTATTCACCAAATGGACAGTCAGATTAATCATGCTTTCTTGCTGTTGTGGATTTATGCTGCCTGAGTAATCCAGCACGAACACAACGTCCAACAGTCTGATATTTTTACAATCTGAAAGAAGAAGGAAGCAGGCATCACAAACTTTCCACAGGGTATTCTACACAGACAGCTGAGAAGGGGAGCAAACTAACATGTGCCATGAGCCTACCGTGTGTCAAACACTGAATCTCAGTTCATGGGGGTGACTGTTGCCATCTTACAGAGAAAAACTGAGGCTCAGAAATATACAACCTGCCCAGCTCATGCTTTCAAGGATGTGTGTACCCTTATCTATATGACTCACTACTGGTGGTTCTTATGGCACACCACTCTTTTCTATCTCATTAGCACATGTAATGCCTGTTGCTAAGCAGGTTTTCAACTGGAAGGAAATGTCAGAAGGTAGTTCATTCAAAGTCAATATGATGGTGAGACATGACTGATGTTTGCCAACCTGGTCTGCTCCTTTAAACAGCTCAGGGGATCATTGTATAATGTGTGATTTTTATTGGATTCCTTCTGGCTCCAGCTATCTTCTGATAGGCAAACTTTCCCATGTGTACCACACCCTCACCACATTTATTTGTGCTCCTTCCTCTGACCTCCTGAATTACAACTCAGAAAAGGAGTGGCCCCAAGTTGGGGTAAAAGTAAGGCTCCTATTACCTCAGTCCTAGCCCTAAGCCCTCCTTCCTGCACAATTGAAGCTAAATGACCATTCAGGCTGGGTCACCAAAGTGTGGACTTTCTCTCCTTTCCCCTTGCCTCAGTAACATAAGCACCTGCCTTCCCAAGGTTGGCTTTCTCCACTTTCCACCTGCCTATCATGCCTGCAATTCTTATTACTGGCAATGCGGTCTCAAATTTCCAAGTCTAAGACTCTGTAGGTGAGCCCAACCTATCTATGTAGAAATCCAGGGCAAGAACCCAGGTTTCTACAGATATAGGAACTGAATCATAGATATTTACCCACCAGGCCTAGTCAACAATGAGATTGGTGACTAGTCATGACTTGGTAATATTTTAGGTGTCTATCTAATGTATGAGTCAGCTGAAATTTCACCATACACTATAGAAGGGCCTCCACAAACATGTTTATCAACATGAAGAAATGACAGGAAGAGTCCTGTGGATTTCAAATGTAGGGCTGTGGTCTTAAGGTAAACCACTCTTAGAATGTCTCTCAACATTACCAGAATCACTGTCATTCTTAGAAAAATAAAAAACTCCAAGTAAGTTGTTGTGAGAGAAATCTTAACGCCGTTGTCTAAAACTCATAGTTTATACTGAAACATCTTATTTGTTATCTTCCTGAAAATTTCAAACACATAATTCTGAAGTATGAAGCCCAAAGGAGGTCTCTACGTTGCCAGGGGAACAATATATAGCAAAATTATTAATACTTTGGTTTGTTCTCTTGTATCCAAAACAGATGTTTTTAGTCTAAGATGTGGACTTATTTCCAGTTCTTATTTAAGAGTCATTAAAGTTGATGGGCTGAAACTGAAGGTTGCTCCATATAATTTCAAAAAAACTAAAACCTATAATAATCTATAATAAAAGCATAATATGCTAATTAGACCAGACAGCTAAACGACCTTCTGGACATCATTCTGGACATCCTTCCTGACGAAGCTGTGGCAAAGGGGGCTGAGGCAGAGGTGGTTAGGGGTGATCAGGCTGCAGGTGAGCAGTTAAGGACATCAGGCAGGCAGAGGTGACTAGGGGTGATCAGACAGGCAGGCGAGCAGTTAGGGGCAATCAGGCAGGCAGGTGAGTGGTTAGAGGCAATCAGGCAGGCGAGTAGAGGGGTTAGAGGTGATCAGGCAGGCAGGCAGAGTGGTTAGGGGCAATCAGGCAGACAGGCAAGTGGTTAGGGGTGATCAGGCAGGCAGGCAGAGGGGTTAGAGCCGGCGGTCCCAAATTGGGAGAGGGATGTTCTAAACTGGCAGTTAGACATCCCCTGAGAAGGCCTGGATTGCAAGAGGGTGCAGGCTGGGCTGAGGGATCCTCCCTCAGTGCATAAATTTTGTGCACCAGGCTCCTAGTTTGTAAAATAAAAATGATGATTCACCCAAGCAATCATAAAAAAAAGGTAACAAATTAAAATTTCCCAAAGGGATATATAATGGACAGGCAAATGTAAAATATCTAGCTGATACAGGTTAGGAATAATAATGTGAAGTAATGAAAATACACACAATATCTTAAAATACAGAGGGGTTTTGGGGAAGGGAGTGTTTAGGATACTGAATTTGACATAACTTGACAAATTTGTATTTCTAATTATTTACTGTTTAACAATGGTGTAGAAACAATTCTGGAGAATTATTTGGTATTAAAAATTAGCTCTGGAAAATCTAGGTATGTAGGGACTAAGAAGTTGGAAGTTCACTGTAAAATTCTGCAACCTTCTTGGAATGTATTTGAAGTCACCAAAACCAGATTATTTTGTTGCCAAAGTAGTTGACAAAGCTGTTCATCAGGAATATCCTTGGAGGTCATGGGTGTTTCAATATAACATGGATAAGACCAAAACGTAGCACCAAAGTCCAGTTCGAGGCCAAGGTCCAGAGTACAACCCACCATTCACTCCACTATAAAGCCAAGAGCTCACATCCTTGAGTCCTGAAGGATAACAGGGCCACTTACCATAAAGAGCACACACATGGGAGAGGAGTTTACTTTCTATGTCCTTTAGATGATCAAACTTCTCAACATGGAAGACCAGGCTGCCATGCCCACTGATCTCCTCTAGCTGAGTCCTATTGGCACCATACACTCCCACAGAGATGACGATCACACCCTTGTCCCGAAGCGCTCTAGCAGGTTCCCTCACATCATCCTGTGCTTCTCCATCCGTGATCAGAATGAGAAACTTTTTGACTCCAAGACGGGCTCCCTTGGGATGGGTGAAATATTCATCTACAAAGGTTAGTGCACCTCCGGTCAAAGTGTTTTGGTTAATGAGAGACATTCTGTCTATTGCATCAGAAATTTCTTTTTGGGTAAAGTATTTATTAAGCTGGAATTCTTCCTTATTATAACCACTGAATTGAACGACACCAATTTGAGTTTTGTCTGGACCAATCTGAATATTAGCTGTCATGTTCTTCATGAAGGTTTTCATTTTCTCAAAGTTTGCAGATCCTATGCTGCCGGAGCTGTCCACCAGAAACATGATGTCAGCCTTCATGTCTTCACATCCTGCAAGTTATAAAAAAGATCAGAAACAAACTGGACTGACAAGCTTCTCAGAATATGTAGAAACAATAAATCATAAATAAATGCATTAATTAAAAAACATGGAAAATTAACTCCAGCAACTGCTATTGCTTTGAAAAATTTTATGTACTTCTTTAGTAAAAGTCTGCTGACCGGAACCCTAAGTCAGAAATCCATTGAAGATTATCCAGGAAGTTTTAAGGGAGAAATGTAACTTCCAAAGTGTGTATTCATTTACTCGTGCATGCATGCATAATTTATTTATTCATAATTTATTAATTTTATAATTCTTAAAGTATATGAAATGTCAATTATCAAGCTATGTGTTAAGAATGCAACAGCGATTTAAAAAAAAAAAAAGGAATCAGAGAAAAAGTAATCAATTTCTTGCATTCCTGGGACAAATATTGCAATGTTTTAGTCTGAAAAAAAATTAAATAGCCCGGCTGGAATGGCTCAGTGGTTGAGCATCCACCTATGAACCAGGAGGTCATGGTTTGACTCCTGGTCAGAACCTATGCCTAAGTTGCGGACTCAATCCCCAGTGTGGGGGTTTAGGAGGCAGCCAATCAATGATTCTCTCTCGTCATTGATGTTTCTATGTCTCTCTCCTCTCCCCTTCACTCTGAAATCAATAAAAAAAATATTTTTTAATTAAATTATCTTTACATATTAAATGTGTGCCAGTGTTCAGGCCCTGAACTGCAACTATGTGACCTGCAAGAGATGTACTGCAGCTCCTCAGATTGGTCCAGGACGTCCTCCCTTGAGAGGACCTGAGACACAATCTCCTTTATGTTTCCTGAAACCTTTTTACTTATCTTGACATCAACCCCCAAAATTGTTGGAGCCTTTTACCCTTGTACTCCAAGTCTAAACTCTGCCCACAACATTTCCTCCCATAACAGGGAGAACACTGAACAAAATGTGATTTATGTGTTATGTGTTATGAATGTTACTTATTTGCTTACTCATGTTACTTTTTATTTGAGTGATTCAGAGAAAATTCCAACACATTTTTCACTTTTGTAAGTTCGAATAAGTGAGAATTCTTTTCCTTTCCTTGTCAGTGGACACCTTAACTGACTCCTGCAATAGCACCTTTTATGTAACACTTATTACACAAGGTACTCCTGTAAGTGCTCCATATGCATTATTACCTTTAAGCTCCACAACAAGGTTACACATAAGGGACCAATGCAGGCAGATAGTAAGGAGCCTGTTCCAGGTCCACAGCTAAGTGATAAAGCTGGGGTTGAACTTGGACTCTTTTACTCCAGCATACCTTCTCCTAGGCCTCTCAGTAGACAATATTTTCATGTGCTGATACTGGCAATCAACACATACCACCTTCAGTTAGTGAGTGGCTATTTGTCTTCATAAGACAAATAATAGGTACAGGAATTTGAAAATTTCTTCTTCCTAACTTTTGTTACCTACTTTCTTCAGAGCAAAAATGCAAATATGCGTTATAAATAAAAATAAATAATAGTTACATATCAACTAGGATATGCAATCGTAATAGAGAAACAATGGTGGTGTGTATTATGCTAAACCAATAAGAATTCCCTGGTGTAGCCCTGACCAGTTTGGCTTAGTGGATAGAGCGTTGGCCTGAGGACCCAAGGGTCCCACATTCGATTCTGGTCAAGGGCATGTACCTTGGTCGCGGACACATCCCCAGTAGGGGGTGTGCTGGAGGCAGCTGATCAATGTTTCCCTCTCTGTTGCTAACTCTCTATTCCTCTCCCTTTCTCTCTGTAAAAAAATCAATAAAATATATTTTAAAAAAATAATTCCCTGGTGTAGGTATTATCCTAAGAAGAGGAAGTTTGAAGCTCAAGCAGAAAAGTGAGTGGAACCCTAATTTACCTAAAGCCAGAGCCCATTTTCTTTCTGCTGTACTCATCTGCCTCGCTGAGTGCATGTGCGTGCATACACACACACACAATAATCTCTTACAAACCACAGCAGTGGGCTTTGTCAAGGCCACAACATTCTTAGTAACCTTCTACTTCTGACTTTCAAGATGCCCTAGGGCAGCTGTCTAGTATAGAGAGACTCCCCAATCTTAGCAATTGGTTTAAGTAAGGGGCTGGTCCGGTCAGTGTGCCTCAGTGGTTGAGCATCGACCTATGACCCAGGAGGTCACGGTTCAATTCCCAGTCAGGGCACATGCCCAGGTTGCAGGCTCAATCCCCAGTGTGGGGCATGCAGGAGTCAGCCGATCAACAATTCTCTCTCATCATTGATGTTTCTATTTCTCTTCCCCTCTCCCTTCCCCTCTGAAATCAATAAAAATATTTATTTTTTAAAAAAAGTAAGGGGCTGCATTCTTTCACGGTGATGAGGGAAGTTAGCAAAATGTTAGCCAGACAACTGGCCACATCACCCCATGTTTCCGCCTCTCAGTCTGCCTGAAGCAACTAACAAAGTGCAGGGAATAACGCTTTTTTGTTTTGCTGACCTTTTTCCATGCAGATGCTGCGGACAACCTCATTTTTGATGTTTTTTAAAGAATCAAAGTTCTGCCCAAAGTTAACCCTTTCTTCTTTCCCAGCAATTTGTAGCAGTTGTTCTTTCTTCACCTTCCCAATGCCGACAGCATGAGTGGTGACCTGCTCAGCCCTGATTCTGTTAGCAGGTTCTAGGACGTCATCCCTAGATTCCCCATCCGTCAGCACAATAAGGTGACAGGGAACCTCGCTGGACCTGTGCTTCCTTCCCTCTTTTATTATTGGCAGCATGAAATCCAGGGCTGCCCCAATGTCAGTTTCGCCAGTGAGTTGCTGGATACTTAAAACAGCCTGTTTTAAGTCCTTTTCATTCGTGTAAGTATCAATATCAAATTCCACCCTCTTCAGATGCGAATACTGCACAGCCCCAACTCGGACTTTGTCTGGGCCAATGCTAAACATGTCGATCACCCCCAACATAAACTTCTTGATTTGCTTAAAGTGTTCAGACCAGATGCTGGTGGAGCCATCGATGAGAAAATAGAAATCCGCCTCTTTTGTATCCACACAGCCTGCAATAAATAAATAAATAAGTTAATTAATTAATTAAAAAATGAAAGTGTGTTCTTCATTAATTATAAACTGGAGAGAAATTTGCAAGCAGGTTTGTAAAGGAATATGAGGATTGAGGGTTCTGAAGAATGAGTACACTTCAGAGACGGTCCATTTCATCAAGCCCCTTCATGCCCATTTACTCCTTTGAAATTTGCAACCCTCTCCTGAGGAAATGGAAGCAGAGTGAGGCCCAGTGGTTTGTCTAAGGTTAGGAACAAATAGCCAGTAAATTAAAGAGTAAGGACCAGATTCCCAAGTCTCCAGGCTCTGTTTTTCTAGTATTGACATCAGCCTTTTAAGACAGCTATGTCTTATCCTTTCTTGAGAAACAGGGTGGGGCAGATGACCTCCTATTCTTACTTCCCCAGTAACCTCCTCTTCCCGGAACAACAGGATAATATATTTAAAACTAGAACCAGGTCATATTATGCTTCTATGTAAGTGATTTACCACTGCATTTAGAATTTAAAAATAAAAATTTGACCTGGTCTTCTCTCCTGCTTTCCTTTCTGACCCTATTCCCAACAAGTCTTCATCTTACTCATTGTACTCTGACCACACAGGGCTTCTTTCTGTCCTTTGAATGTCCCCCAGGGCATCTGCACTTGCCCCCCTCTCTTCCTGTAATATTTTCCCCCGAAAGATTCACATGGCTGGTCCGGTTAGTGTGGCTCAGTGGTTGGGTACTGACCCATAAACCAGGAGGTCCCCAGTTTGTCTCCTGGTCTGGGTGCATGTCTGGTTATGGGTTCGATCCCTGGTGGGGGGTGGTGTAGGAGGCAGCTGATCAATGTTTCTCTCTCATCCATATTTCTATCTCTTTATCTCTCTCCCTTCCTCTTTCTAAAAGTCAATAGAGATATATTTTTTAAAAAGGTTGTCATGACCGGTTCCTTCTCATCTCATCATGGATGTGCCAGCCCAAATGTCTGTCCTTCAAAGACCTTCTCTTTCCCTCCAGCTAGAGCACATCAATCATTGTCTGTCCTGCATCCTTACCTATTTCCTTAAGATACCCATTACTTTCTGAAATTCTCTTATTCATTTGCTCATGAGCACAGCCTGTTTTCTGCCACCCAACATCAGCTCCATCAAATCAGAGACTTTGCCTCGTTCTCAGCTTCTGCCTAGTCAGCCTGGTACAACATAAGATTTAAAAAAAAATTTTTTTAAATAAAGAAGCCTCAGTGTTCCTTCCTTTTTTGAACAGATTCTATGAAACGTGCTTTAACTTTCCTAATAGTCTATGTACAACTCTATCTAGTCATTCACTGCAATCAGGTAGGAGAGAAAGCATTCTTTAAAAATCTAGGTTATTTATGCAATTGTCTGGGTTGATATGTGAAAAACTCTTTAAAATATAAAACAACTTAGTCATTTCAGAAATATTTTCTTTCTTGACAGCTTCTTGGGAATTTATAGCTATTGACAGTCCTTCAAGCTATGGGGAGTTGATTCTTTAAAAATCAGAAATACTGGAAATAACTTTGACCCTGAGAATTAAACTATGAAATCATCATATTAAGCATCAGGACAGAGATAAGCAGTTATCTGCTAAAAACAGGATTGATCCCAGGCCAGCAAAACTTGACAGCAACCAGAATTAATTGATGGATATACTTAAGAAAGAAGAATTAGGTGTTTTTCAGAAAGATAGTGGTGCTCAGTGATGAAGGAGAGAAAAATGTGAGTCACGGTGAATATCCATGGCAATGCCCATGCAACCCTGTCTGGAACTGGAATGTCCTATATACTAGCCACTAATCACATGTTGCTATTAAAATGTAAACTTAAACTATTTTAAAGTTAAATAAAATTTAAAAATTAGCTCTTCCGTCACACTAGCCACAATTCAGGTGCTTAACAGCCCCATGTGACTAGTGTCTAACAAACTTAGACAGTGTAATTATAGAACACAAGGTCAACCTTTACCTTACCTGAACTTATCTGTCTTTTTGCATCTATAATAACACTAGGGGCCCAGTACACAAAAATTTGTGCACTCAGGAGGTCCCTCAGTTCGACCTGTGCCCTCTCACAGTCTGGGACCCCTCTGGGGATGTCCACCTGCTGGCATGCCTGGCCAGCCTGGGTGAGGGGGCTGGTGACTGTTTGCAGGCTGGCCAAGCCCCCCAGTGTGGACCCTCACCCCATTGGGGTGTGGCCAGCCTGGGTGAGGGTCTGAGGGCTGTTTTCAGGCTGCCCACAGTCTCTTCAGGTTTTGGGTCCCTACTGGGTTACCTGACCAGTCTGGGTGATGGGCTGAGGGGCGTTTTCAGGCTTTCAGGCTGCCCACAGCTTCCATTGACCCAACATCCCAGCAAGGCTGGCTGGAGGCAGATTTCTGGGTTTTATTTATCTTCTATAATTGATACACTGTTGCTAAGCCAAGTCTAGGCAGGTAAGGAAGCCTCCTGTTGGCTTCAGCTCCATGGCTTCTATAATTGAAAGAATGTTGCCATGAGCAGAGAGAGGCCCAGCCAGCCTAGGCAGACAGTTTACTCCTCGTGCAATGGAAGCCTGCTGTTTACTCTAGCTCCGTGACTGCTGGCCTCCATCTTGGCTGGGTTAATTTGCATACAGCTGCTCTGATTGGCTGGTGGGTGTGGTTTAGGCATCCTGAAGAAATGGTCAATTTCAATATTACTCTTTTATTAGATTAGATTCCCATCATCACAAAACATTCGATTAGACAGTGTTGAAGAAGAATGCATCCCCTAACTCTAGAACTCACCTATGCAGTTACATAGAGAGGGATAGATAGACATGTAAGTCTATATATTTGATTTTAAAATAGAGACATCCACCCAATTGCATGCCACTAGACATTTCAATGATAAAACTAACTTCCTTGCTGTGATCCCACAACCTCCGACAGTGTTTATGACAATTCGGCTTTTCATTTGGCATGACTACAGGGAGAGAATGTATTCTCAGAGGACATGAATGTCCAGGTGCCTCAGCATTGACAGGGATATGGATCACTCTTTTTCTATACATTGTTCTCTTGGTTTTGCTAATGTGAGTCTCCCCTTGACTTAATGAAGTTCTAGTTAATACATTAACTAGCACAATGTGCCAGATGTAGTAGATACAGCAGTGACTAAGTCCGTATAGATTACTTCTCTGTGTTTGACCATTCAAACGCGACAAAGCTTGCCACCACCCTGTGATCCATGGCAAATTCACTAAAGTAGTGGCTCTTAACCATCGCTAGCACAAGTTTGTTTGGGATGCTTATTAAAATGCAATTTCACATAAACCTTTGTTTGGCTTCTGAAGAACCCAATCTAAGTCAGGGGCTGATATTTGAGAGCCACTGAACTAATAAGATGTCACCTACTAAGGTTTTATGAAAGATAGCCATTCTTTTGGATGGCCCTTGCACTAGGCTTGGTCCCATATATTCACACTGAGAAATTCTATAACGACAATAATAATTTTTTGTCACATCATTGCAAACTCCCTGAGACCACAGTGCACATCTCCTTTATGCCCAAATGGTTGGTTCTAGACCAAGGTGGCTGCCTTTCTGTGGGAGTCCCCTATGACCACTCAGGAGATAATAACAGACTGGTTTCTTTCTGCTGCTTTGCAAGGTGTTCATGCCAGAAAATTCAGGGCTGGCTCAGGGTGCATTCCTTAAACCTTCAACTGACTGGTCTGAGTTTAAATTAATCTGTAATATTACTGGATGGTTATAATTATTTTCCTCTTGAGTGCTGCCAAATTCCAGTTCCAAGTGTTTGGAAACATTTTATCTGCCGAGTAAATGTGTGAAGACAGCAGATATCCCAGAATTAGATAAAGTCACATCAACTACCTCCTAGCATGTACCTATGAAAAGAGCTCAGCAAAACTAGAACAGATTCACAAAGCATCTTAACTTGAATATCCTTCACTTAGAAAGATGGGAGGGAAAAAACAATTTAAAAAAAGATTAAAAAGCAAGAAAATAATCATGGTTGTACATAAGGATGATCCCTGCTAGACTTTTATAAGTGTAAAACATTTGCAATGACCTATATTTCCAACAACTTAGGATGTGTTAAACAAATTATGTTATCTCCACATGCTGGAATATTATTCCCAACTTTAAAGGAATGCTGCAGAAGAATATTTCAGGAAAAGGACAAAAGTGCATGATACAGGTTGATGGGAACGTGGCTAAGGCAGATCATAGTGGTTTTATCCCAAATACCCATTCTCTCCTTCTTCTAAACTAACTGAACCCCCAATTTTCATCTAGGTAAAAATTTCACCTTGACTGCCCCAAATAAAGACTACATTTTCAGACTCCCATGTTTACCACTGAATGTGACATGTGACTAAGTTATGGCCAATGACATATAAACAGAAATGATATATGTAATTTCTGAGACTATTCTTGAAAAGGAGATGGAATCCTGCCTTTTCCCTTACCTTTCTTTTTTTTTTTTCCTTTTTTGTTTGCTGGCTGTGAATGTGATGCTTGGAACAGTTAACCTGGACTGCGCTCTTGGGAGTAAAGGCCATAAATAGCACCAGAGAGAGAGAGAGAGAGAGAGAGAGAGAGAGAGAGAGAGAGAGAGCGCGCGCCTGACCCTGGTATACCACACCAGTTCAGAATGCTTACATTGACACTTACTTATGAAGCACAAAACTAGTTTTAGTTTATTTAAAGAATTGTTATTTTTCCTTTCATTAGTCACACCTAAATGTAATTATAACTAACATACCAAATAACCTAAAAGGCAAGAGATATGTTAAAAATGGTTTTATCTGAAAGATTACAGACTTTTTTATTTTCTTCTTTACGTTCCTCGATACTATTAAACTATGACATAATTAACACAGTTTAGCTTCTTTACATTTTTTCAAGGTAAGATTTATGCACATGCTAAAACATTCAATGATTTTTAGTGAGTCTGTAAAATATTGCAGCCAGCACCAAATTCTAGTTTCACGACATTTCCATAACTCCTGAAGTTCCCTTATCCAATGGCACTCAGTCTTCCTTCCTGCCCCAGCCCTAGGCAATTACTCATGGCACTTTTACAAGAAGAAAAGTATTTTCTTAAACATACCAGTTTTGTCGAGATCCATTCGTTCAGATTGAGTTGAAATTTGGGACCATATTTCATTCTGGACCTTTTTCAGGAAGTTCGTACTGTAAGTTTCCAAATCTGCATAGGACTTCAGCATGGAAGTCGTCTGTCTTGGAGGGTAAGATGCTACTTCTTCTAACTGGGTACTGTTAGCCCCTTCGATACCCATGGCAAACACAGTGACGTCCTCTAGGCGAAGTTTCATCGCGGCCTCGCGGACCTCATCGTCCGAGGCTCTGTGAGTGACCAGGACAGCGATCTGAGGCACGCCTTGGGCCCTTCTGCTGCCACTGGACTCTAAGAAGGCTTCTCTCCTCAACTTCTCAATGGCAGCCCCAGCATTGGATTTCCCAGTCCGGAGAGAAAGCTTCTGGATTTGCCCCTGAAATGCAGATTGGTTTGTGCTTGACTTCAGAAGAGAAATAGCCTCAGCCTGATTGCTGTAACTCATAAGTCCCAGTCGCATGCAGTTGTCCTTCACATCCAGGGAGGTGGTAATGTTCTTCAGGAAGTTCTGCAGGTTCCTTAGATTTTGTCTGGTCCCCACGGACTCATCCACCAGGAACATAAGGTCAGCCAGTGAATCTTTCTGACAGGTCTCAGGGAAGGACACTATGGAGAGAGAGAGAGAGAGAGAGAGAGAGAGAGAGAGTGCATGAGAATTAGTTTGAACCACCAGCCCAGAGTGAGAAAGGCAATTTACAGATTGCCAAAAGGCATTAGTGAAAACAGAGGTAGTCACGATAGGTGAAGTCAACACTGCTTCCTTTTAATAGCAAAAGATAAAAATTCTGAACATATAAGGTCATTGGCTTCGGATGCTTTGCAATGCTATTCCCTCTGTCTGAAGAATGCTTCTTACCAATTTTCCTATCACACCCCCCACAACCATGATCTCCATCACCACCACCACCACCACTACCACCAACTAACACCATCAACAACAACTAACCAACCACCACCACTCCCAAAACCATCTCCATCTCCAAAACCATCACTACCACCTCTACCTTCACCACCACCCTCCTTCACCACCACCACCAGTATGACCACCACCACCATTCTCAAGTGCTGTGATACAGAGATGAGTTAGAAATACTTCTGACCTCAGGGGGCTCACATGGGGAGGACAGATAGCTAGATTATACTATTTCAGACAGTAGTAAGTGCTAGCAAGGAAATAAAACAGGTGACTCATGAGTTACTATGCTGGAGATGTAGTGTGGGGACTAACTGTTCTGAGACATAAAGAAACCTGGGAAGGCCCTCCCTGAGAGGATCATATTTGGGTGAATGAAGAGAAGGATTCAACCACATCTTGTTCTGAGAGAAGGGGAACAGTAGAAGGTGGGAATAAGCAAGAAGCTCAGAGGGGCTGGAACCAGTGAGTGAGAGGAACAGTGATGAATGAGGTCAGAGGGAGGTGGGTACCAACTTGTTAGGACATCACATGATCTCATTTAAATCTTTTAAATATCACCCCAGTCACTGAGGGGAAAAAAATGAATTCAGGAATCTCAATTAAAAAACAGCTGCCATAGTCCAGAAAAGAGAAGATGGTTCTCTTTTGACAAGGATAAAAGTCAACAAGATAAATTAAGGGTAGTTTTGGAGGTAGAACAGAGAGGCCTTGGTGATAAATTGAATGCGAGTGTTGAAAGACAAAGAAGAAATGATGAAAACTCCTAGTTTTTTGGCCTGAACAGCCGAGTGGATGTTGGTGGTGTCTTTTTGCAAGATAGGGAAGAACAGGTTGCAGGGAGAATTCAAGAATTCCATTTCAGACATGCTAAGTTTAGGATACTATGGCAGATGCCAGGTAAACAGTTGGTTATGAATCTGGAATCGAGGGGAGAGTACACCATATGCACATAACACTCCTGGCTCTAAGCACAGGTGGAGGAACCACAACTGAAGAAAGTGCAGCCAGAGATAAGCTCAAACTTGCCAAGAACTACCCATTAGGAGTGGGAGTTCTAGAAGCCAGATGGCCTGTCTTACTTACCTCCGTCCTTAGTGCCTGTGCCAGGTACCTAGTGCCTGGTGGGAGCCCAGAAATATTTATGGAATTAAAAGAAATTTTCATAAATCTGCCAATGAACACTGAACTCCATGCGGTTAGCGAAAATAAACCCAAACATGACTGTCCAGGTTAGTGTTTGTTTGTAAATTATTAAGGATAGTAACCTGTGTGCCAAATAAGATGCAAGCCATCTCACCCATATCGTAAGGTAGTCCCTATTATCCCCACTTCATGGGCAAAGCTCAGAGGTTAGGTAACTTACTCAAGGCCGCACTGTACAGCTAAGGGTATCCCCTTCTCTGCCTGGCCTCATGCTAAGGATATTATTCCCCTTTGGTGTCATTATCACTTAATTGACAAACATTTATTGGATACTTACTGTGCCTCACACTGTGCCAGGATTGTGGGGGAAAGAGAAGAGACGAGGGTCTTATTTCCTTGCCTATAAGACTTGCCAAGTATTCACTCACTAAGAAATAGAACAACAACCCTGGCTGGATGGCTCAGTCAGTTAGAGCCTTGTCCCGAACACCAAAGGGTTGTGAGTTCAATTCCATGTCAGGGCACATACCTAGGTTTCAGATTGAATTTCTGGTCAAGGCACATATGGGTGGCAACACATTGATGTTTCTCTCTCTCTCTCTCTCTCTCTCTCTCTCTCTCTCTCTCTCTCTCTCTTCCTTTCCCTCACTCTAAAAATCAAAGTTTGTTTTTTTTAATGAAAGGTAAGAAATAGAACAACAGCTCATTGTCAGAGCACTATTGCCTCAGAGCACACAGAGATAAATAAATATAAGTTGCCAATTCTGCCCTCAAGGTACCACCAGTTCAGTTCATTGGTGGGAGAGCAACACAGAAATGAGTAATTATACATCATGGGAAGTGCTGCTGTCATCAAATGTGCACAAGGAACTGTGACCCAAAAAAGAGAACTGAATGGAAAGCCATCCAATCAAATATGGCTGCACTGTTGAGATTGAAATGATGACAGAAGAGATGCAAGCTGAACCAAAGTCAGGGGGTGCAAGAGGATTCTGCCAGAGAAAATGGCACAAACAGAAGGCAGGAGTGAGGAAGAGTAGACTATGATGTGTAGAAATTTCCAGTACTTCAGTCTGGCCGATTAGGAAAACCAGAATAGGAGGTGGAAGAGATGAAGGTGGGGAGACTCAGATACGGGACTGGGCACTGCTCAGCCAAAGGCTTTCTAACCTTTGCTATCAGGGTCAGCTGCTCCCGCCTTGTACTGAGTCGCTTCCTTGATGATCTGCGTCATGTTCTGGGAAAACGTGCTGAGGTCTCTGACCGTCCGAAGGTTGACGTGGAACTGAGCCGTGGCCATGGCCTTCAGGTTCTCCTCGGAGGCTTTCTGCAGCCCCACCGAGATGATCCTCACCCCGTCTTCCCGAAGAGCCTTGGAAGCCTCTTCCACGTCATCCTCGGACTCGGCCGAAGCCAGGACCACCAGAACCGGGGGGAACAGCTTCTTGTCTCTGCCGATTGCAGGCGCAGAGAAATAGGTCCTGTGAGCCTCCCGGAGAGCGTTTCCAACGCGCAGGGCGCCGCCCATGAACACAAAGTTCTTCTTGAGGTGGTTCAACATGGGGTTCCTGCTCTTGAAGGTGTTCAGCTGGAATTCACTGTGGAGCTTGTCGCTGTACTGGGCCAGGGCCACACGGTATTTGCTGGCCTCTATGGGGAGACTGCTGATCACTTTGTTGATGAATGTTTTCACCAGAGGGAAGGACTTAATTCCCAGGTGATCAGAGCTGTCCACCAGAAAAACGACGTCTGCATACTGAGGGCCTGGGTCTGTCAAAATAAAATGACAAATCAAACAAGGTGATTCTCCAGCCTTCACGTTTTGGACCACCGTCCTCATTTGAGGCTATGTCCTAGTTAATGTTAAGGAACCAGAAGGAAGTGTCTTCTGGATGTCAAGCAAGGGAAGGTGGAGGGTGGGGAGTAGGAAGAGATTAACCAAAGACTTTATATGCATGCCAGTATATGCCTAACCCATGGACACAGACAATAGTGCCGTGAAGGCCTCCGGGGTTAGGGTGGGGGAGATTCAGGGTGGAGGGGGTCAATGGGGAAGAAAGAGGGGACATCTGTAATACTTTCAATAATAAAGCTAAATTAAAAATAAAAACAATTTAAAAGGACTTCAGTAAAGTTAGCCAATACATTTTTTTTTCTCAATTCTATGCCAGAAGGAATCAACATTTTTACCTTCTTTTTTGGATGTTGAACCCCAAAACCTGATATTGTACCAAAGAATAAACATACCAGAAAGTCTCTGAGTGGTCTGTGGAGTAACAGCAACTTTTAGAAATAGTATCAAGTAAGCAGCTATCTTGAGTTGGAAGCTTAGAAGCAGATCAGAGACAAGAATTTGGGGGAGGGCTTGATTGAGGGGAAACGGGGTAAGGGAAGCCAAAGGGGAGCACAGCAGGATGTCTACCCTTGGCCTGATTGGAGGGGACTCTGGAGTGTCAATTACACTCTAGTATCAATTATACTTTGAGACAAGAGTGACTCTTATTTGTATTCCCCTATCAATCCCATTGGCTGCAGACCATCACCAGGAATTGAAGGGAAGGAGTGGCAGGTTCCAGGCATAACCTCCTGAGTGAGGTGGCTCTGGGAAAGCTGTGAGCGGTTCTCCTGGTAAAGTGGGGTACATCTGTGAGCTGTTGTAAGCAATATTCACAGCAGCTGGTGTGGGTGTGGGTTACAGGACTGGTGTACCAGCCTTATAAAGACTCTGGGCCAGAGGATGCACCAGCAATGTCTACTTCACAAGTCATGATCTGTCACCTCACGCTCGTGATGTTCTGATAGATGTCTCACAATTGTCTTTCAAAGTAACTCAGCAATTCATCAGGAAATCCTAGGGTAGCAGGAGAATAGAAAAAACTAGCTTTTGCATTCTCTATCTCTCCATAAATACATCTAAACTAATAAAAGCGAAATATTAAAATTAACCGTTTCTCCGAGACAGGGTAAGCCACGCCCACCAGCCAATCAGAGTGGCTGTATGCAAATTAGCCCAGCCAACATGGCGGCCGCCACTCCCGGACCTGAGTAAAGGGCAGTTTCCATTGCGGCAGGAGCGAAAGTGAAGCTGCGCCCACTCAGCTCAGCTCCGATTAAACTGCCTCTAGCGAAACACAGATTTGAAACAATATAACGATCATAGAATCCTCGGGAGCTGAAGGAAAGAGCAGCTTGGGCCTAAACAGTAAAAGTAACAACTGTTTCATTATAGACGCTGCGAGGTGAGGCAGAGGAGGCTTCCTTAGTTAGAAGGCTGCCTTAAAGGAACAGTGTATCAATTATAGAAGATAACCCCAGGCCTTAAAGGAACAGCATCAATTATAGGAGATAAATCACAGAAACCTGCGTCTAGCCAGCCTTGCTGGGACGTTGGGTCAATGGGAGCTGTGGGCAGCCTTAAAGCCCGTCAGCCAGGCTGGTCAGGCACGCCAGCAGGTGGACATCCCCCGAGGGGTCCCAGACTGCGAGAGGGCACAGACCGGGCTGAGGGACCTCCTGAGTACACAGAGCGGCTGCAGGGCGGGACAGCACAGGACCCAGGACCCGTGAGTGGGAAACAGGCGGCAGGGTTGGAGGGCACCGGGAAGTAGGTAAGAGGCAGCAGGGGGTCAGTGGCCTGCTTGGTGGGCTTCCCAGGCCCTTGGAGGGGCATCGGGAAGCAGGAAAGAGGTGGCAGGGGGTCAGCAGCCTGCTTGGTGGGCTTCCCAGGCCCTTGGAGGGGCATCGGGAAGTGGGTAAGAGGTGGCAGGGGGTCGGCAGCCTGCTTGGTGGGCTTCCCAGGCCCTTTGCGGGACACCGGGAAGCGGGTAAGAGGCAACAGGGGGTCGGTGGCCTGCTTGGTGGGCTTCCCAGGCCCTTTGCGGGGCATCGGGGAGCAGGTAAGAGGTGGCAGGGCGTCGGTGGCCTGCTTGGCAGCTGTCCAGGCCCTTGGAGGGG
>PVJC01009410.1:0-45960 GCA_004026665.1 Murina feae
TATTAAGTAATAACAATAATAGAAGTAGCTATCATGCATTGATTACTACCACGTGCTAGTCACTGTACTCAATGCTTTATGTACACTATTTGTTTTCACCTTTAACATAATCCTATGGATTATACTCTGGTAATGACAGTATAAATAGACCAGATGATTCTTCTCCACAGAAAATGATTATAGCCCTAGCCAATTTGTTCAATGGTTAAAGCGTCAGCCTGTGGACTAAACGGTTGTGAGTTCAATTCTGGTCAAAGGCACATACTTTGGTTGCAGTCCCAGTTTGGGTGCGTGTGGAAGGCAACCAATGGATGTATCTCTCTCACACCGATGTTTCTCTCTGTGTCTCCCCCTTCTTTTCCCTGTCTCTAAAAATCAATGGTAAAAATATATCCTGGGGTGAGAATTTAAAAAACACACCCAACAATAACAACAAAAAAGAAAATGATTACACACTAGACAACATTATCAATGATAATAATTTCAGGGCACTGGGAAATAAGCAAAGATAGGCAACCATTTGAGAAGTGTTTGTTTTCTCATGAGAAACTGCTACTGCACTGGAGAACTATGGGTTTGTAGCTTTTATTTATTCATTTATGTCTGGGAGCATTCCCATCCTCCATCAGCTGCCTAAGGTGAGCAGTAAAAATCCACAGGTTTATCAGCTGAAGGTGACAGACTCTGGATAGGAGCAGGTTCAATAATCTTTGCCCAAATAATTGTCTGAACTTTAAAGGGAAGGTTCAGGGGAGAACCCCCCAAATGAACAGTTGGAGGTTTCACTAAGACTCTAGACACGTCAATAATAAAAAGCCAAAATTGTTCCAAGAACAAAACAGATTCCAAAATTACTATAAGTATCTAGATATACTTTTATTTCTATTTTTTAACCAAAGATTATAAGATGTGAAAAAGAAATGAAAAGTATGACACAATTAGGAAAAAAAGAAGTCATTAGGAAATGACTTTGAGTGGGCTCAGATACCAGATTTAAGACTTCAAACAGCTATTATAAATATGTTCAGAAAATCATGTTCAAGGAATGAAAGAACATACCCTAATAAATGAGTAAAATATAGTGAATACTAAAAAAGAAAACTATAAAAGTGAGCCAAGTGAAAATTTTAGAGGTGAAAGTATATTAACTGAAATGAAAAATACATTGCATAGACTCACAAATTTGAGATGATGGAGAATAAAAATAAATCAATGAGTGAGAAGACAGTTTAGTAGAAATTATCCACTCAAAATACACACACACACACACACACACACAACGAAGCAAAGAGACTGAATAAAAATGAGCAGAGCTTTAGAGATCCATGAGTCAATAACAAGCACTACAAAACACACATAATTAAAATTCCAGAAAAAAATTTGAGGAAAAAAATGTCTGAAATACATCCAAATTTAGAGAAAATTTTTAACTTACAAATCCAAGAAATTAAATAAACTCAAAGCAGGATAAACCAAAGGAAATATAGCTGGACACATAAGAGTCAAATTTTTGAATGCCAAAGATAAAATCTTGAAAGTAGCCAGATAAAAATGACACATCACATACAGGGAACAATGGTAAGAATAATGGCTAGCTCTTCTTCCAAAACAATGGAGACACAGATATTGGAATGGTATATTCAACATGCAAAAAAAAAAAAAAAAAATTGGTCAAAGAAGAATTCTCTCTCCAGATAAATGATTCATTGAAAATGAGAGTGAAAAAAAGACATTTCCAGATAAACAAAAATTCGGCACATTAATAGTATACTTGTGCTACAAGAAATGCTAAAAACAAAACAAAATAAAATACCTAAAGTCCTCAGGCTAAAAGGAAGTGAAACCAAGAGGTAATTCAAATCCAGTGGAAGGAATGTAAAACACTAAAAATGTGAAGATGCAGGTATAGGAATATGTGGTATGTATATAATTATACATATGTATGTATATATACAAATACTTATATTTCTACTCTCACACAATTTCATTTTTCCTTTCTGAAGTTCCTTAAAAACCATATGACTTCTTAAAGCAAAATAAAAAATTGTATTATTGGGTTTAAAACTTATATACATAAACTATATAACACTATAGCAAAAAAAAAGGATGGATATATAAATCTATACCAATGCAAAGTTCTTATATTTTATGTAAAAAGTATTAACTTGAAATAGATTGTTAAAAGTTTTAAAATGCATATTGTAATGGCAGCAAAATAGAACCACAAATTTATTATGTGAAATTAAAATGGCATACCCAAAATACCTATTTTACAGAAAAGAATAAAGGAATAGAGAAAGAAAAGAGTGATGAGAAAACTAAAAAAATAATCAAATGGTAGACCTAAATCCAATTATATGCAAACTGTATTAATAAGGCCCTCTTAGGTGTGGCTCAGTTGGTGACTAACTTGAAAAGATGCCTGCATCCCAGTGTTCACTGCAGCATTACTTATAATAGCCAAGATATGGAAATACTGTTAAGTATCTCTCTATAGACGAATGGATTTTAAAAAAAACAACAACCCTGATACACACACATACACACAGAGGAATATTGTTCAGCGATAAAAAGAAGGAAATCTTGCCATTTCCACATGGATAGAACTCAAGGGCATTATGCTAAGTGAAATAAGTCAGACAGAGAAAGATCTGCATGTATGCTCTCATACCTAAAAATAATAACAACAAAACCTAAAATAATAACAACAAAAACAGCAATCCGTGTCTCAACATCCCCACCAGGTGATTCTTTCTATCTTTTAAATATATTTTTATTGATTTCAGAGAGAAATAGAGAGGGAGAGAGAGATAGAGCAAAATCAATGATGAGAGAGAATCATTGATCGGTTGCCTCCTGAATGCCCCATACCCCCAAGGGGATTGAGCCCACAATGTGGGCATGTGCCCTGACTGGGAATTGAACCGTGATTTCCTGGTTCATAGGCTGACACTCAATCACTGACCCACACCACCCAGGCTGTATACATATGTTTAAATTCTTTGTGCCACACAGAGCCTACCTGTAAGCTGATACTGCCTAAGAGTACACAGCGGCTGGGAAAGGCAAAGACACTAATACACAGGCTGTTTAGTTAAATAATATTACAGTGGAATTAGATGAAAAAGGCAAGAATGGTGCCCAGAAGTTCTATTACTACATTCTAGGTCCAGTTCATTTTTATTTTCCTAATATGGCTTCAAATAAGTTTCAGAGGAAACCATAAAGACCAGAAGTTCATGGTAGACCATTCCACATAAGGTAAGCAATGCAAGTGAAAACCTTGTTGAAATGAAAAGAGAAAGGCCTTGGAAGAATGTCATGGTATCAGATGCAACTTTGCTAGAAAAACTTTTCCTAAATGTGATCATGATGGCTTCTTGTAGCCATACATGGGCAATAAAAAAGGGGCTTTGGCCTGGCCAGCCTGGCTCAGTGGATGAGCATCTATCTACCTATGAACCAGGAGGTCACCGTTCAATTACCTGTCAGGCACATGCTCTGGTTGTGGGCTCAATCCCTAGTGGGGGGGCATCATCACTGATGTTTCTATCTCTCCCTCCCTCTTCTTTCCTCTCCAAAATCAATAAAAATATTTTTAAAAAGGGGGGCTTTGTAGACTAATTAATTAGTTAACTAACAATTTTAAGTCCCAGTAGGGTTGTGCCTAAAAATTAAAGTGATATTTATATTCTTAACTGAGATGGATGAGCTTCAGAGATTGGAGAATCCTTTAAAACTGTATGTAAGTTATTGTGCATATTCCCATTTTAGAGGAGGTAGTACATTGCACTCATGGGAATCACATAGGGATCCACAGCTCAAAAAGGGATTATCGCTCTCTGGTCTAAATATTTTCTTTTGGCTTATACTATCACGAGGCATACAACATTGAGATTTTTCTTCCTTACATATTTCTCCAAGTGACTTTTTTCTTTTATTCATTTTAAATACTCCACTATAGTAGCTTCAATAGAAAAGGTACTATTTACAGATCTGAAGCTGTGATGTCTTTGCTGGTCTCTGGAGCCAGATGTCTATAGATTTGCTTGAAGTGGCTCACTGAGTCATCATGGTTACCAGTTGAATAGCACCCATTCTTTCAGTTTTATAAATACCAGGGAGTTTATAAACTCTGAAAGAAAAATGATTGCTGGTAATTAACCTCAAACTGTATTTGCTATGGTAATATAAACCATTGTTCTAAATCAATATAACCATTTTCTCCGGCAGTCATTGGGTGGCATTGCCCTGGACAAAGGAAGCCTTCTGCAATTTTAGGGGTTTGTAAAAGACTTAAGTAAATAGATGTTGGAATTCTTTTGGTATTTTTTTTTTCAGGGACAAATGAATCATTAGAGGTACCACTCCAAAGTTTAAACAATGTGCTACAATCAACAAATATATGGTTAAAGTTGGAGTAATGTTGCCTTAGGATGATTTTTAGAGTATGGATCATCTGTTTTCATCTTTCCTCCCAGGGACTTAGGTCGGGGTTTAAAGTCTAAGTATATTTTTATGCTATAAAACATCAATAACTAAACATTGATAAAAGAAAGTATACAATGATTTTACTTCAAGGGAGTGGCATTTCAAATATTATCTGGGAATAAAAGTATCCCAGAATTAGCAGGTAAATGTTGGTGCACCAATAATAACATGTTAGCATTCATACATAAAATTCTGACCACCCTCCTTCCCTGCAATCATGGATTTTTTGATGAGTTATCTCCATATTCTCCAACTAGCTTCCTTCAGCTGGGAACGCATAAAGACAGGCCAATGGTAGGAATATACATATAGTCTATGACAATGGAATATTGTGAGCATATTAATTAGTGCTGATAGAATTATTCACTTAGGCACAGAGCATACCAGGGAATCTCAGAGGAAACATGCTGTACTGGAGACACCACAACTTTCAGTTGGAGTCATTCACTTATTCTTTACTCATACGTTGATTGTGGGCCTATTCTGTGCTAAGAAATACAACAGAAGACTCACAGGTATCGTTCCTGCCACCTGGAACTTTGTAGCGTCCATTCTAGGGATGCTGTTGAGCACGTGTGTACCAAGCATTTACTCTGTTGAGCCTCCGTTGCCTCATCTATAAAGGGAGAGAATATAACTCCTTTCTTCTGGTGTTGTGAAGGGTGGGTACGAAAAAGTACCTGGTTCAGTAGCTAACAAACAGATCCTATTTAAATCTGAACTGTTATTAGACAGCGCCCTTTCATTTTTTTGAAAGGTTACACATGCCATGACTGTAAAAATGTGTGGTGGGTCAGAGTTCACATTTCCAACCCTGTAGAGTACAAAGAGTGCAGCAGCCCTACAGCAGCTCCATGAAAGTCTTCTATAGTCTAGCGAGGATTTTATTCTGAAAAACTGCACCTAACCTCAGATGCCCTACCTCATCAGAGAATGCAAAAGCCCCCAAGGGTTTAAACAGACCGAAACCAGAACTTCGGAATGTGTGAAACTGTGGCTAGAACCGAACTCGAGGGTGGCAAGTAAGAGAAAGCTCATTTATGAAGACTTTCCTGGGCAGAACTGTAACTCCCTGTTAAGGGTGGAATGTTTTTACTCCTGCATTAGAATTACTGCAGACTCTCAACTGTAACTGAAGACCTAGTTCAGTGGCTTCTAATCGTTTTGGCACTCGAATACCCCCTCTTTCATGAGCACCAGGCTTGGAAAGATCATGTCTGCCATGCCGGGGAGAGTGCAGGCACACAGAACACACTGCACAAGTATTATCTATTATTACTACGGCTGCTATGACGCTGAGTTTTCAAAGAAAATGACATATAACAAACAGTTCTCATCTTGAGGAACAACGACCATTATCCCCATCAAGTTAATAGCATTTTATCCCAAATCAGGGACAATCAAGGTCCTCATGATGTTGTGCAGCTTTATCTGCATGACTTTGATGGGTCCCGGGAAACCAAATTCAGAACCACTGGGTTTACTACGGAAGTGCCTTTACTTTCTGGAAAACACGTGAACACAGTCATTGAGATCACTTAAAGAGTTGTAGTCATTCAATCATTAATGTTGTCTTAATCATTAAAAAAAAAAAAAAGATGAATGAATGCTCCCAACAGTGGCTACTTTTTAGAGCTTGGTCCACAGACAGCCCACCTCTACATCCTCTGTATGGCTGGCCCCAGGCATTTGCTTTGAACTACCTGAAACTGTGTCCCTGGCCTTGACTGGCTGGAACATGCCCAGAATGCAGGATTTCAACTGAGATACAAAGAGAATACAAACTAGGGTCAGTGAGCACAGCCTGTTGAGGAAAAGTCCGTGATCAGGCCTTGCAGCCCCCAGTTCCCCAACCCGGAATCCTTGCAACACATTTCCCATTTTGGTCTCAAGTAGCTCAAACTGGTTTCTGTTACTTGCAAATAACACCAAACCCTTAACAAATATGCAATTCAAAAGCTAATTTATTAGAAACCCAGACTATGATAAATGATACAGAAAATATCAGCTCCATTAGGTTTTCTATGGAGAATCTAAAACAAATGTACAAGTAACAACACTCATTTTCAGAGCTCCAGGAGAGAGAAGCAGGGGCCCTGTTGGGGCTGGTGATCACACTAAGATGACCCCAATGGGTGGAATTGGCCCCACTCTCTCCTAAGTACAGGTATACCTCGCAGATATTGTAGGTTAGGTTCCACAGCACCATAATAAAGATAGTATCACAATAAGTGAATCATAATCCTTTTGCTGGTGAAGAGTCCTGCCTTTAATTTGTAACAGCATCGGTGAAGCACCAAAAAAGCTAAGTGCAATAAAAGGAGGAATGCCAGTATCTATTTGCATAAGCTCATTGACACATGCCTGAGAAGGCTCCAGGTTTGGAGTGGGGTGGGATCCTAATCGTGTTCCCAACAGCAGTGTGTGTATGTATGCATGTGTGCACGCACGCACACACACACACACCTCTGTAAGGTAGGGAAGCACTGTACACAAGCCATTGCTTGAAGATGTCAGAGCCCATGGAGAGAACACAGGAGAAAGGGAAAGGGTCTGTGCAGAGGAGCCAGTCAGCAGTAAGTCTGAACATCAAGTGGGAAGTCGTGGTTGAGGAAAAGGCAGTCTGTTGGTACCCCAGTCAACACCCCGGTGGCATAATTACCCCAGGAGAAGCAGCACAGAAGACAGACCAAGAAAGCAACATAATCTGTGGAGTCCAAGTTGACCAGCATCGGGACAGATTCCAGATCCTCAAAGAGGAGGGATCTCTGTCTCCCTCCCTGAGTCCTTTGGAGCTGGTGAGTGTGCAGCAAATCACACCGACACACCCACTTGGGCAAGAGCTGGATTTGTGATGGGAGCGAATCCCAGCTCAGCCTGCATGGAGATGGCTCTGCTGCAAGGAATTTATTTTGAAAAACTGCACCTAACACTCCAAGACTGAGGCAGCAGGGACTGAGCAGGAGCAGAGCTCCACCACCCAGGCCTTGGCACAGCCTGGGAACAGGGAAACAGTGCAACTGGACCACTGAGGCTGCCACCTGATGTCCTGGAGGGTCTGGCAGTGTCAGGAAAGCCACCAGTCCAGCTTGCGGGCACATATTTACATCCGCAGAGGACTGCCAGCGCTGTTGGGCAGTAGCAGGGCGAATTTTATCAGGAACTGAAATCAGCAAAGCATGTGGATCAGCAAGGCTTCCCATGTTTTCACAAAGCACAGAGACCCATAGAACACATGCCAAGTGCACACAGAAGCAAGCTAAAGATCCACCAAGACAGTGGTTCTCAACCTTCTGGCCCTTTAATACAGTTCCTCATGCTGTGACCCAACCATAAAATTATTTTTGTTGCTACTTCATAACTGTAATGTTGCTACTGTTATGAATCATAATGTAAATATCTGATATGCAGGATGGTCTTAGGTGACGCCTGTGAAAGGGTCATTCGACCCCCAAAGGGGTCACGACCCACAGGTTGAGAACCGCTGCACTAAGATCTGTTTTGGGAAGCTTAGCCTGGGAGTAGGCATCCTCAGTAGGGCTATGAAAGGACCCTCTAGAAAGCCGGAGAGACATCACTGAAATAGATGTTAGGATACACAGAATCCCCAAAAAGGAACCTCATTTTAGAGACTAGCTCCTCTAGGGACGACACATGTTACAAAAGCCACGTTGATCATTTTAAGAGACAAGAGATGGTTGGGCCTGGGTTTTGTTTGGGTACATGAAGAAGCCCCAACACAGAACCTGGTGAGTGGCTTACCTGCAGCCATGTTCTTTCCTCATGGCAAGTTTTCATGGGCGACTCCAGCGAGTCATTTATTCCATGTAATCAGCTCTATTTTTGAAAGCAACAACAACAACAACAGGAGGGAAAAACATCCTTTTCCTGCTCTAGCCTTGAAGCTTGGTGGAACGTGGCCGCACACATTCTGGGTAACAAGACATCGGCAGTTAGTGCCCTGGGCAGTTTATAGGCAGCCTGGGAGTATTTCATCCATTGTTTCTAAGGCCCAGATTCATAATTGCCATTTCCATCACAGGCATTTGACACAATGAGCCTTGCTAAAGTGCTTCCCCGGCCCCAAATGGCATCCTGCATTTTTTTTCTTTAATTCTAAGAGGAGATTGATTTTTACAGTGTACTGGCTAGTAGAAGCCTCCTTCCGTTTTCTCTATTAGATTAGCTTCTGTATATAATTCCAACTTAGAGCCACATTCAGTTGCTATTTATTTCTGCTTCTCTCTTAGCACAGGGATGAGCCTGAAGTTCAGACTGTTAAATGCTAGCCACCCACAAAGTTAAATCCTGCTGGTTTTACAAAAGCTCCAAATTCAAATAATTGTGATCTCAGAACCTCTAGTCTAAAATGGTTGTCTAAGAATGAGCTTCTTTAGGAGGCTATCATTTAAATATTCAAAATATCCCTACATCTGAATCTGACCATAAATACATCTGTTTATTGTACATGAACAAGATGCATCACAGCAGGTGTTGGGGTAAACAAGTTGCCCGAGATCTCGTCACCCACCTCCATTCAAAACATACACAGGATTATCCCATAGGTGGAGGGCTAGGGATATATTAAAACAGCAGAAAAAGTTATTGAATGGAAAGTCACTCCATTCAATAAAGGAGGTGTCATATTCAGGGTATTGGGGTAGAAGCACAATCCTGATGGGGAGGACAGAGAAAGCAGGTGTGTTTAGGTGGTGGCAATGTCTCAAAAATCCCAGGGTTTCTCTTCATATTCTAATACTGAGCTTTAATCTAAAATCTGCCATTAGCCCTGACCGGTTTGGCTCAGTGAATAGAGCATCGGCCTGCGGGCTGAAAGGTCCCAGGTTCGATTCCAGTCAAGGGCATGTACCTTGGTTGCAGGCACATCCCCAGTGGGAGGTGTGTGGGAGGCAGCTGATCAATGTTTCTCTCTCATCAATGTTTCTAACTCTCTATCCCTCTCTTTTCCTCTCTGTAAAAAATTAATAAAAATATATTTAAAACAAATAAATAAAATCTGCCATCAATCCCTGTTACATTTAAAACTTAGAATGAAGTGCCTTCCTAAACTTTCCTGGTTGTTTCATTGGCCAAAGTGACAGTTGATAGACTGGGCTTAATGGAAATACTTTGCAGAAACAGAGGAGTCATCATATTCAATTAGAGACACATTTGTTGGATATTTAATATGCACCCAGCACTTCCAGGATCCTGTTTCTACTCTCAATGAATTTATAGTATCATTTGGGGATTTAAAAATACATGTATTTTTAAAGTCCAGACTAAACAAAGCAACTAAAGGAACTGAGGAGCTATTGTAGGTTTGAGATATCAGAAAGGCATCTCCTCTGGACCAGAGCCTCTAAGTCCCCAAAAAGAATGCTACCATTTGGCACCTAAAAAGAGAAGGTATGGTAACGTCAACCATCTCGGAGACAAGCTGTGGTTTTGAGTAAGTTGACTCCTCGTGGTCTTGCTAAGACCTACCCCTGGGGCTTGTAAGAAATGCAGAATCTTGGGGCCCAACCCAGCCCCACTACATCAGAATCAGCATTTTCAGAAAATCTCCAGGTGGTTTCTATGCACATTAAGTTTGAGAAGCTTGTCTGTACATGTTCTCCGTAATTCATCTATATAGGTGAGTTCCCTCTTTCTTTTAATAAGTATCTACTCTGCTGCTGCCTTGTCATGAAAACCAGCCCTTCTCTGCAATGTTTGAAGTAAATAAAGGGAAGATGTTACTGACTGCTTTTAACAGATTTTCCACTTCTGTTTTCCAGAGTATTCTAACCAATATCCATACCAGCTGTGCTCACCTCTGTAATTACAGTATAATAAATGCATCTAGTGATAAACCAAGTGGATTTAATTAAATGCCTGATTAGCTATGCATGTTAAAACAGTTGGTGAACTTCTCCAAAGAGGACCTACAGACGGTCAACAGACACATGAAAAGATGCTTAATGTCACTAATCATCAGAGAAATGCAAATTAAAGCCACAATAAGGTATCACCTCACACCTGTCAGAATGGCCATCATCAGTAAATCACCAAACAAGTGTTGGTGAAGATGTGGGGGAAAGGGAACTCTTGTGCACTGTAGGTGAGAATGTAGATTTGTGCAGCCCAGTGGAAAGCAGAATGGAGTTACTTCAAAAAATTAAAAATGTAACTCTTTTATGACCCAGTGATTCTACTTCTGGAAATTTATCCAAAGAATCTTGAAATATTAATTCAAGAGAATATATGTACCCCTATGTTCATTGCTGTGTTATTTACAATAGCCAATATTTTGAAGCAGCCCAAGTGTCCATCAGTAGATGAGTAGATAAAAAGCGGTGGTACATTTACACATTCTAATGCAAAAAGGAAGGAAATTTTACTCTTTCTGACAGCATGGGTGACTGGAGACTATTATGCTAAGTGAAATAAGCCAGTCAGAGAAAGGCAAGTACCATATGATTTCACTCATATATGGAATTTAATTAACAAACCGAACTACTAAGCAAAATAGAGACAGACTCATAGATAGAGAGAAGCCAGACAGTTCTGGTGGTGAGGGGTGAGGTTGGGAGTGGGGGTGTGTGGAGGTGGTAATGGGAGTGGAGGGATTGAGCATAAAAGAAAAAAAGAGAACCGATGGACACAGACAACAGTGTGGTCATTGTAGGTGGTGGGAGTGGGTGGTTGAAGGTGGAAGAAGACATAGAGAGTATAAATGGTGATGGAAAAAAATAAAACAAACAAAAAGTTGTGTGTTTTTTTTCACCAAAACAATGGAAAGTGTCCTATGTCACATAAAACTGTAAATGCTTTTCTTGGAATGGCCATTTAGACATAAAATCATGACTATAATTCCTTAATATGCTTATAGGAAAGTTATGGATTTCCAAATTTGTCCTTTAACATAATGAAATCTTCATCACAGAGAAACAACATTCTTGTCTAATTCGAATTGCTTAGTTTGGCTATCCAACAGGTGGCCTCTTAAGCCTTTCTGATACAGCCATCAAGAAAGTGAATGTTATAGAAGAGAGAGATGAAAGAAATTACTAGTAACCAATGAACTGGAAGCATCTGGGGCCAGTGATACTGGACTTTGCAGTAGATTGAGGGAAAGGTGGAAAATTTGACACTATGACTTTTGAGGACATGGCCTTTACCTTATTCACAATTATATCCTCAGTTAGCTCTGTTCGGTACCTGAAAAGCAGCAACTGCTTCAAAAATATGATTTGAGAAACTGATTAAATAATAGTCATCAGTGTAGCGAAAAAAACCTTCCACAAATGGTAGGGAATTACACACAAAGTGGGAGTGAATATGTCCCCATGAAGCAAGGCACTACAGCCCCCATTGACGGGAGGACAAACCAGAACCCAAAGGTCTCAGAGTACAGGTCCAAAAAGAAATATTCTGTTTCATCCAATTCTCTCCTTTGCCCCTTCCTTCTGGAAACTTTACTTTGGTCTTAAGGAAGAAATTAGGAAAAATAGCCTTCACCAGAGGGACCAGCAGGCACTCTGAAGCCAAGCAAATCCAAGTTTGGATGTAAGTGCCTGAAGGGTGTTTTCAATCCAAATTGCACAGATGAATGAAAGGAGAGCAGCTGCACGGGGAAAGAAAAGGGGGAGGGAAGTGCTGGAAATCAGCCCCATGAAATAAAGAATAATAAAGATACCCAATTGGGGCACCATTTGCTTGTTTAGATTTTGCAGCAAGTACCCTTTTCCCGCTTTAATCCTTATTGTGTTCTCCCAAAACAAAAACATATCAATCACATGATCTTTGTAAAAGAGTAAAATGCTTCAAAAGCATATAATATTGGCAATGAGAATTCCCCATCAACCCACTCCCAAGAGATAACTGTTGTTAACCATATGGTAAATGTTCTTCTATGGATATTCTTGCTGCTTTATAGTTTGAAATCTTAATTATGCATTTGATATACTGGTAAACAACATGCTAATAGTTAACCATTGTGTTTGGCTGAATAATGCAGACATCCACATTCTAATCCCTGGAATCTGTGACTATTCCTTTACATGGTATAAAAGGATATTGCAGATGTGATTGAGTTAAGGATCTTGAGATGTGAGAGTACCCTGGATTATCCAGGTGGACCTGAAACGCAGTTACAAGTGTCCTTGTAAGAGAGAAGGAAGAGATTTGACACTCACAGAAGAGTAGAGAGGACAATGTGACTATGGAGAAAGAGTTTGGAATGAGAAGGTCTCAGCCAGCTGTCAAAAGAAGCTGGAACAAGGAAGGGCAGGATTCTCCCCTGTAGCCTCCAGAGGGAGTGGAGCCTTGTTGACATCTTGGTTTCAGCCTTGTTGACATTTTGTTAGTAGAAGTAGGCTTTGGGGAGGAAATGTCTTTGGGCTTGAACTCATAATATGAAAAGACACACGGAGATAAGCATATATATGTTCTTTTGTCTTCCAGAAAATTACATTTGCACTCTTCCAAGAAAGCCTGCTAGGGTTCAATGTCTGGGTCCACACTTTTCTAGAATATTATCAAAAATACCAATTCCCCTTAGCAAAATATGTTGTCTTAATCAATTCTGGTTGGCATAATTAAGAAAATAATATTGCTATTGCAAACAACCAAGATTTTTAAGATTTGTGATTTTCCTTGATTTTTTTTTAAAAGCTAATTTGGGATAAAGGAAACTCAGCCAGATAAAATAATTACATTAATCTGGATAAGAATCAGGAACACAGAATTTACAAAACCATAGGAAAACCATTCAAATCTAAGGGGGACCGGTGGTTATGTACTGCCCATGGTGAGGAGTGTATACGCATGTTAGAAAATCCCTCTAAGAAATCAAGTTAGGAAGTCAGCTTCTGGCAAGAAACTCTCCTCCATATTTTTATCTGGGCCGATACCTTTCCCCAAGTACATACAGGTTTCCCAGCTTTAGGAGGTGTGGGTTATTTGAACAGAGACAGGTAAGGGCTAAATTCAATTCACAGTTCTTATTTGAACCTTGGGGGTGGGGATGGGCGTTGGGGTGTAAAATAAAACAACTGATCCCAGCTGCCAAAATTTTCTTTTTTTTTTCTTCTTTTATTGTTATGGACAAGTTGAATTGAGAATCATGTTTGAGACAATGGGCCAGGTTCTAAATCTAATCAACATCTTTTTTGTTGTTGTTGAGCATTTGCTATTTATGAAGCAGTAAGAGAGGCATATAAAGTAGTTGAAATTATAGGCTTTACATTAAAGATGACTCAAGTTGATAAAAAAAGTTGGCAGAGGAGAGAGCTGTTGGTGTGGGCTTGTTTGATTATGATAGGGCTGGACCTTAAAAACTAGAGGCTGAAGGGCAGGGATATTTCAGATAGGAGGATAGAGTGAAAGACAGCATCCAGGTGGCATGAATAGA
This sequence comes from Murina feae, assembly GCA_004026665.1. Lineage (NCBI taxonomy): Eukaryota > Metazoa > Chordata > Mammalia > Chiroptera > Vespertilionidae > Murina > Murina feae. Next base: position 13,889 of record PVJC01009410.1, read on the forward strand.
GTGTGGGCACACTATGGTCATGTTTGGGGAAATCTGCAGACCACTTTAACCAGGGTCAAAAACGCTGTCACTTTTTGAAGTGAAAAAAGGAGTCAAATTGGGAAAAGGAAAGAGCTATAGAGGGCTAATTGGTAGATGGCCTTGGATGCCAGACAAATGAGTTTGGATATGATTCTTGAGATGTCACAGCCCACTGAAGTGTTCCGGATCATCAGAGTAATGTAATAGAAAAGCAGATTAATGTAATCTTCAGGAAGATTAATTTGGTACTCATGTGCAGAAGAGATTGGAGGGGGTGAAACTGGTAGCAGAGAGGCAAGTTTTGAGGTTATTATGACCACACAGGCATAAAATAATAAATATGACACGAGAGAAGTGAAACGGAGGGAGGAGATTGTGAAAAACATAAGTGATAAGACTCAGTGAGCCACTGAAGCAGGGGAGAAAGAAAAGTGGCAGAGGTTTTGACCCTGTGTGGTTGGATTCTCTAAATTGAATGAAAATGGGGAAAAGAGGCAGGAAGGTTGTATGTGGAATAAAAAGGACGAATAATTTTAGCAGAGTAGGCATCCACATGGAAATGTCCAGCAGCCAACTACACATATGTGACTTACTTATGGGTAAGAAGCCAGGACTGAAATAAGGCTTGAGACTCATCTGAACACAGGCACCAGCTCAAGCCATGAAGATAATTCACATCTGAGAGAATACAGAGCTGGCAGAGACAGCCCTGAGTGATAACCTAAGCAGCAGGTGAGGGTGGGGATGGGGTGGGGCAGGAGCCCAGTGGTGGAGACACAGGAGAAGCGGTCAGAGAGAAATGAGTCAACACCATGTTTGGATATAGAACTTAAAAATAGAACTTAAATATGGAAGGAATGGTCTTCAGTCTACAATTTGAGAATCGTATCTCTACAGCATGTACCTGATATGTATCTCCACAGCACGGCTCACTCTGCTCTATTTGAATTAGGGATGTCATACTCAATTACAACTCTGCTCTGGCTTTTCTTCATCATGATGATCATTTCCTGGTTCACTTCATTCTCTAGCGGAGCGACATGTACTCTGTGCAGCTTACTCAATTCAAGAGAGCAACTTCTGCTCTGACCGGTTTGGCTCAGTGGATGGAGCGTGGGCCTGCAGACTCGAGGGTCCCAGGTCGATTCCGGTCAAGGGTATGTACCTTGGTTGCGGGCATATCCCCGGTGGGGAGTGTGCTGGAGGCAGCTGATCAATGTTTCTCTCTCATCGATGTTTCTAACTCTCTATCCCTCTCTCTTCCTCTCTGTAAAAAATCAATAAAATATATTAAAAAAAAGAGAGCAACTTCTGCTGGTATTTCTTTTTGCAACTGCACAATTACAAGGCAGCAGGTAATATTGTCACCAAATATTTCCTAAGCAACCTACTATGTGAAAGGCTGAATAAACATCTTATTCACTTATACTCTCCCTTTTAACACAAAAGGTAAGCATTATAAATGTTTAAATAAATCCAATGCAGGCTGGGAGGGAAAGTCTTAAATCTCACATATGGAGTTAATGGTGCCAAGTTGCTTGTTTTTATAAGCACGAGAGCTTTTAAGAGCCAAGTACTCTGGCTACGCCCATTAGGTTACACGGTCCCCTCAGACTTTGTTGTGTGACATCTGGTACTTTACTGCCTTCAAGGCTAACGAAATACCAGGCGTGTCCTTTGCTTTGTCTCAGTGTTTCTAAATGGTTCCCTTTCCATTGGGTCTTTCTTTCTCTGTAAGTGGTGGTATTCTTCAAGGGTTTCAGATATGGAAGGTGCTGTGTTAATAGGTTTTTTTTTTTTTTTTTTTTTACTTTTAAATGTCACATATCTGTACTCAGAAAGGAAGGGATATAATATACAACCACGATCTGTACACTAGCTTTCCTTGCAGAGTTTTTAAAGGATGGTGTTGCCCAGATGACTTTGAGTTTTGGGGACACAGTATATGCACTGTGGCTAAAGACGGACACAACCAATAACAGGACACTGACTGAGAGGGTCAGGTGCAGATTAACTCAGAGTCTCCGGGTGACACTTTTTATGGCAAAGCTGGTATGTTACTTTAACGAAAGCCCATATCAAGGATTAATAGTTTCCAGTGTGTGGGGAAAATGAAATTTTGCAAACATAATTGAATTCTACACATCTGTTCACTGTGCAGGAGGGATTAACACTAAAAGGTGTTTTTTGTTTGTTTGTCTTATGTATGGGATTTACAAATGCTTGCTGCCATTACTGCCTATATTACTTTTGGCGGGTAGCTTGACCTTCTTAGTTGATAAATGTCATCAGTGGTTTACAAACACTAGTCTATAGATGACATGCATCAGAATCACTTGGTAATCATGTAAAAAAAAAAATTGATACCTGGGCCTGATTTCTGGATATTCTGAGTTAGTATATTTGGGGTATGTCCAGGGTGTTTTTATTTATGTTTATTAAATGTGCAGGTCACTCTGATACGTAATCAGCTGAGGTCAGCTCAGTTCTTTCTAGATGTACCATTCTGTGACTGGAGATTCTGTGATGTAAAGCAGGCTGTGATGCAGGATGAGCTTACCCTTTCCATATGCCAAAAATGGGCATCAAGGCACCGAATCTTTCCCAGACGAGAAAATGATGTCCCTTCACTATTGGGCTGAAACCAACACTAACGGACTTGTAAATCTTAGTTTTCAAACAAGACCAAATATAAAAGTTGTAGGGGAAACATTATTATCTTGCCCTCTTCTGCCCTTATATCAGGGGCATTTGGAGCATTTTTTTCTTTATTTTCCCAACATGTGTTGGAAGAAAAGGTATCACGAAACAATGATATACTGGAGACGGGTAAACCAAACTGAATTTGGGTTTCCTCTTCCCTCATTTAGTTCTTATGACGTACATAATTACATAAAATTAAGTCTCTCATTTTGCCATAGCAGATCATTTTAATATTTCGGGGATAAAGGAATCTATCCTCACAAAATATCATCGCCACCATCTCTTACCCACATCCTAGAAAGGTACAAAGGAAAATAATTGACTCAAACATCCCAAAGAAGTATCTCAACAATGCAAAGACCAGCACATTTCAAAAATAAGATGATACACATTACTCTCTCACTTCCTATTTTTATTTAATAGTAATTCATGCACATTTCTCTAGGTCAGTAGGTGCTCGTAAGTTATCCTTGTAACAGTTTCATAATTTTCCATAGTATAGACAGATAATGTGTCAAGATTTCTCCAATCATTTCCTCAAGGATGGGCTTTTAGCTTACTTTTTAAAATTACCACAGACAGTGCTGCAACAAACATTGCAACACACATCCTAGTGCTTTTATTTTGGCCTGGTATTTTCCAATGGATGGATTGCTCTGAATGTGGGTTCCAAGATCTTAACTCATACTAGATTATGCTGGATTATTTTCCAAGAAACAGGTAGCAATTTCATATTTCTACCAGCACTGTACGAGAGTTCCAATTTCTTCCACACCCTCACCAGCACTGAGCATTTTTAATCTTTTAAAGTTTTACTGATCTGAAAGATTCCAAATGGCTTTTTATTGCTTTAAAATGCATTTCCTTGTGTATAAAACACACCTTTTCATATATATTGGCTCTTTGCATGTCTTTTGTGAATGACCCACAAGGATAAAATTAAGTTATACTCTTCCTCACACCATGTAAAAAAATAATTCCATATAGATTAAAGCTTAAAGAAAAATACCAAAAAAACAGAATAGCAAAACCCTACATTTTAGAACTTTAGTGGAAAAGTTATTTGACATTTTAGACATGATACATCTCAATTCCATGGAAATTAAGAATTTGAATTTTTAACCATTAAAATTGCTTATATTGCCTTTTGCCTTATAGAAAAAGTCAAATGACAAATGATAATTGGTTTAAAAAAACGTATGTGTTCTATATAATACAAAGATTAATTGCCCTGATATACGGTTCTCTCAAAAATTGATTCAAAAAAGGCAAAAGGAAAAAGAAAGCAAAAGAGAAACGAGCAAAGGATACATGTCCAGTGATGCCTTTTCACTGTCACACACGGCCCACGAACATCCTGGTGTTTAACATGCAGACAAAGTGCATGCTTACATCCAAGTGTGATAGAAGGTGTATCTCCTTCATCGTGACCTTCTCACGCTCACATCCTCCTCTGCCTGTCGAGCCCCTTGGCATTTGGCTCCGATTTCCTCGTGGCGTGTTGCCTTTGGTAAACCTCACCTACCCAATAATCACATCTGAATTGTCCTTTTGACATTTCCCTCCAAACTCCTCTTTCAATTCTTCAGCCAACTCACAGCAGCCAACTGCCTCTTGAAGCCTACAGCTCGTACTCAGAAGGCTCTGGGCACACAGCAAAGGGTCCACCCAGCTCCAGTTCAGTATTTCAGGTGAGCCCTACAAGGGAAGGACCACAGCCAGGCCTAGAGTTTAGAAGCCAAGTTTAGGAAAGGCACCTGCATTGTCCTTACACGCACCAGAATATAAAGCACATGTATGTCACAGGAGCAGATGAGGAGCCGCTGAGATGATCCAGGAGATACAGCCAAATGATAACAAGCAATGGGGCCAGATTTTCTCTTAGAACCACACAACTCTAAATCACCACAGTGGGAACATCATGTATTACTCCTTTCTCGCTAGATGGAGAGAGTACATTTCTCACTAGCTGTCATCTGCTATAATAACCATTCCCAGTAAGTGCATCATTCAAAGCCCTGCCTTAAATAACATTCCCAGAAAGCCCTCTCTTGTCTTAGACGCACCCCCTAATTTTCAGCTGTCAGTTCCTTCTGACTTGGTAGCACACTGTACGACTTCTTTATATCTCTAATGACAATTATAATTAACATCTGCCAACTCAACTTGAGCATAAACACAATGAAAGCAAGTACCATACCTATTTTGTGTAGAATACTTAGCACAGTGCTAGGTACAAGCTGATAATCACTAAACATTGAATGAATAAGTGGAAATAAAAGTATCTTGCTTATTTATATCATATGTGTTGTAAGAATCTGTGATTATTACTGTTTGTTCATTTGTGCATTATTGATCTCCCTCATAAGAACAGGGGGTTATTCCTCACCTTTTATATTCCTAACATCTGAACAATGTGGACATATAAGTCTTCGATACAAATTTGATAAAGACACAAATATAGGTCCCAGTATATATGCTATTGTTGGTTGGCTGGAACCTTGAGATAGTCATCATCTCCATTTTCAAAGCTCCATGATGGAATATTGTGAGCACTCCCAAATCTCCATATATTTAAGTCATTTACATGTACTATTGGGTATACCAGCATATTATGTATATTATAAACATACAAAAATTAAAATCAGGATATGATAAAATAAGGGTAGATATTTACTATTTTTTGGAGCACCCTACTTTGGAGACCCACTTTTCTGAATGATAATTGAGTAGTCATCCAAAATTAAACTGCAATCAGCTACACAGCTGTCAAGCCAAATTTTTTCAGTGTTCTTTAACCAAAAGCCTCTGTTTTAAGACAAAATTCTCTTTAATCAAGAATACATGAGAGGGAGGCAAAGAAAAATAATTTGCAAGCAATTGAAAAATGGTTTTCATTCTAAAGTCTTTTTTCCTTTTAGTTTTAAGGTTGAAATTACTGGTTAGGGAGAGAATCAAGCATCCATAGATCATGGGTGATGTCTACCACAAAAGTGAGAAGTTCAAAGTACTAACAGTCAAGTAAAAACTAAGGATGGGGCATGTCACCTGGCAGTAGAGTGGTAGAAAATTTATGCAAAGTTCCCTCTCAGTCCATCCCCACAGAGGTAAGATGAAATAGCCCTTAATCTTCTTTGGCAACTTAAAAGACATTCAACCTGACTAGGTTCTGATTGTCACTATTATAGCAGTTTACAAAGCAAATATTTTTCCTGACTTTCTTTTCAAAATATAATGGGCTGGCTCAGGCTGGGGAAAATATATGCCAGAGTGGAATATATGTAAAAGCATAATGGATTCTCCTCCAGTTAGTTCAAATGCTTTTTCCTGACCCATTGTATTAACTTTTAAATGAAAATCCAAATACAGATTTAATCATACTGTGGTATTGAGACCACCAAGGGGTTTTTATTTGAAAACCCATCTTGTAAAATACACATATCAGCATGATGCTGGTTGTTTCCGGTATCATTTTAAACTGAAAAGCCTTACGCCCCGCTCCTGCATTTTACAGAGTCCCCAGGATCTGCGTGACACGTGGCGAGGCGGCCGCTTTGGCCCTGTAATGCTTCGTTGGAACACCCCAAATCTCATTTTTATTCAGAAATAAAAAATGAACATGCTGTTTTACTTTGTAGTTATTAGTTTGGCCCTGAGTGTTATATTTATTAAATTTATTGACTTTTGATGCTTATTTGCAATGCTTCTAAAGCAGTTTTGGCATAAGGCGCCATAGAAGACAAAGACAAAATCCTCGCTATAGATAGAGTTGATTTGTTTTTGGTCAGGGTGGGGTGGGGGTGAGGACTGACACATGTTTCAAATTACTTTTTCTCGAAATATAAAAGTTATTTATGCCTCATTTAGAATGAATAAATACAGAAAAAAAGTATAGTGAGGAAGAAAAATACCTCTCATGCTATCACTTGGTCATAATAAATACTTAATATCTTGGAGCATTTCCCCCCTGGTATAGTAAACTACATCATATGTAAGAAATGATAGTTAAACTTGAGCTCTTACTTAATACAGCTCTGTATCCTGTTTTCTCCCAACTTCACACTGTACCTCAAGCATTAAAAATTATTGGTAAACACAACAGGCATAAAGATTCCATAAATTGCACTGTAATTAACCTTTCTCTTATTGTTGAGCATGCATGCAGTTACTGAAATTTTGATTAAGTAAATAATGGAAGGTGAACACCTTTCTCCATGCACTCTAAACCTTTCCTCACCATTTCAGACAATTCTAAGAAAGCTTCTTAGAAATACAACTATAGAAAATATCATGCTAGGAATCACCTGCATTTATTGAGTTTTAAGCATTAAGTTTTGTCCTAAGCACTTTGCATATATGAACTAATTCAATATTAGTTCAATCTGCATGACACGCAGAGATGAGAAAGCAGAGGCACAGAGAGCTTGCTTCTCTCCCTAACCAGTAATTTCAATCTTAAAACTAAAAGAAAAAAACCTTAGAATGAAAACCATTTTTCAACTGCTTGCAAATTATTTTTCTTTGCCTCCCTCTCGTGTGTTCTAGAACCTTGATTACAGAGATGAGAAAGCAGAGGCACAGAGAGCTAAAGCACCAGCCATAGATACCGCCAGCAGCGCCTGGAGCCTGTGAGCACTGCGGAATCCCCAGCCCTTCCCCAGCCCTCCGAGCTGCAAGCTGGTTCTGCATTGTTCACAAGCTCCTCAGGTGATTTGTATGCACATTAAGGATTTGAGAAGCTCTAACAATACACTCTGTAACCTTGATAGATCTTTACTACTTTAGTGGAAAATCTGCATATAAACTACCAGCATCTCCAGAGCATGAACAAAAAAAAAGTCCTTAATTAAAGCTTATGTTAGGCTCAACCACATGAATTTGCCGCTATTCTATCCTATATAAAAAAAGCCTAATAAGCAAATTGTCCCCTGGAGCTGTCATTCCACCAGGAGTTCGACCAGAAGACCAGGAGACTGGGAGATCAACCGCTCACTATGACCTGTGCTGACCACCAGGGGGCGGTGCGGAACATAGTGGGCGTCAGTAACACTGCGCTGGCATGGGCATCAGTGGAAGTTTTGCTGGCCCTGATAGGCCCAACGGGAGTGGGACCAGGGCAGGATGGTGGAGCAGGTGAGTGGGTGGCACCAGGCCAAGGCAGGTGCGAGCAAGGGCCTGCCTGCCTCGCCGATTGCCCTGCAGATGGTGACCAGCAGTCAGCAGGCCCTAATCGCCTGATCAGGGCCGGGTCCCAGGCTGGGATGGGGAACTGGGGGTGGGTGGCTGCGACCAACTTCTCATGGCACTTGGGTGGGGAGCTGGGACTTCTCACTGGCTACCTGGGAGCAGGGGTGATGGGGACAGAGGTGCAGTGAGAATGCGGGGTGTCCACCAGGCTTGTTCTCACTCCCCCTGCTACCCTCCCCTGGGACACCAGGGCTCATACGCTGGGGAAGCCCCGGTGCTCAGGTGCTGGGTGCCTGTGAGGAGCCTGTCCTACACCCGCCTCTTCCAGGTGAATCAGGCCACAGCTGCCAGGACTGCAGGGCCTGGTCGGGCTTCCCATGGGTTTGTGCAGGAACTGGTCTGCGAGGCTGACCAGGAGAGAGCATGCTTCCAGCCTGGCTTTCATGCAGTGCCCTGGCCCATAGCGTCCAGCCGTGCTCACTGCATTCCCGTGTGGGGACTTGGGCTCTGTGACTCAGGCAGAGGGAGGGCGTGCGAAGGCCAGGGGGCCCAGGTGCTGCTCAGTGCCCAGAGGTCAGCCGGGAACTGTCCTCCCATGCCAGACACTCATGCTTTGATCGCTGGCCAGACCTAAGGACTGCACCCATGCATGAATTTCATGCACCGGGCCTCTAGTTTTTAGATTAAAAAAAAACAAGTCAAATACTGGGAATTTATAGTGGTTCAATTTCAGTAGGTGGAGGGATAGCAATAATAAAACTTACAGGTATCTGCAGTCTGTGTAGAGATAGGATTTCAGAAAGAATAAGATGGGGTTCCTTCCTCCAATGAATATACAGTTTAGTCAGGAAGAATAAACCATGAAACAGGTAATTCAATTCAAAGTGATAAGTGCTACCTAAGAGCATTCTGAGAGCTCAAGAGGAAGTTAAGTGATGTTCTAGAAGATAAATGCTATGAAAGAAAACAATGATTTGCTTCTATTGATGGAAAGAAAGTTGGGCTTACATGCCTCAGCCAAACGATTAAAAATGGGTAGCCCCATGAGTTGCTCAGAGTCTGATATAACAAACAGGTAAAGAATATAAGGTGTTCCACAAAGTGTGGGAAGTGTGAATTACCACTTGACCTGTGAAAGCAAGGTGACAGTGTATCCTTGCTGGGGACAGCAGGTAAAGAAAGTTACAGGTCTTGCCACTTAGGGTGCACTATACTCATGGGCCCCCGGTTGGCCATTTCTATTTTTTTAAGTTGGATATTTTAAGGTTGGGTGAAATGAAGAGGTGGCTCCCCATTGTGCTACAAAAGGAACAGAAGACTCTTAGGAGTAACTAATCCTTAGGGATACAATATGTTTACCAGAGTGCTTAGTAACTTGTAAATAAATTATACAGTATGCGTAAGAGCACAAAACCTTTGCTAAATATTTACCTTCCCCCCAAAGTGTCCATTCTCAGGATATTATTCTTTCAAGTATTTGCAGTTTCCTGTTACAGAATGAGATTGGGTTATCGTGTTGATTTTGCATTGTCCCACTGGTTGGTTTGGAATGCTCAATTTTGAGGGAGATGGTTGAATTGGCAGTAATTCCACTTTACCATTTCACCTTTTTCTTAAGATTTCTTTCTGAGAAAGCACTAACCTACCACCAGTTGGGCCCATGGTGAGCTAGCTATTCATCTGTTAGTTAAATGATCTCCATATAAGTTGCTTTTTCACATGCAAGAAAGAGTTGTTGGTGGGAAGTCCTTTGGTGCTTTGTCTGTTTTCTTAAGAAACTATACAATTTTGCCACAACTGGAGAGTGAGCCTCCAACCTTGGGACCTTCCAAAGCTCCTTCGGTCAAGGCTTTCTGAGACTAAGCCTTTCTCACAGGGACCAACTGACTTCACATAATTTCTGTTTGGGTATCTACAGATTTTCTCCACTTTGCTGCCATGGAGAGCAGGCTGAGCTCCAATCACAAAAGGCTATCAGTCTGAGGACACATTCAACTACATAGCTCTGTATTTGATCAATTCTATCTGTACAAATTTTTACCATTAGCTTATTTTAAAGGAAACTGCCTACACTTTCCAGGGCCATCTGTTTCTGTGGCACCTGGGATGTATATGGTGTTCTGACTAGGAATTGCAAGCAAATGTATGCTCTCACTGCATGAACACATCTAAAGAGTTAGAAAAGAATGAGCCAAATAGAAGAACATGGACAATAACGTTCTGAGAGATCAATTGGAAGGCCGTTGGTTTGTAAAAATTATTCAAAGATGAGAGAAGATGGTAAGCTTGATGATAAAAGAATCTAATCTAATAAAACAGTAATATGCAAATTGACCACCACTCCAAGACACCAAAGCATGCCCACCAGCCAAGCCACACCCCCAGCCAATCAGAGCAGCTGCATGCAAATTAACCCATCCAAGATGGAGGCCAGCAGCCACGGAGGCTTCCGTTGCAACTGCATGCCTCGGCTGGCTGAGCCTCTGCTCACAGCAACAATGTTTCAATTGTAGAAGCCATGGAGCTGATGCAAACATGAGGTTTTATAACCTGCCTAGGCCTCCACTCAAGGTAACAAAGTTTCAATTATAGAAGATAAATAAACCCCAGAAACCTGATTCCAGCCAGCCTTGCTGGGACCTTGGGTCAATGGGAGCTGCGGTCAGCCTCAAAATGGCCCTCAGTTCCTCACCCAGGCTGGCCAGGCACCCCTGTAGGGACCCGAACCCTGAAGGGACTGTGGGCAGCCTGAAAGTGACCCTAAGCCCATCACCCAGGCTGGCCACACCCCCATGGGGTGAGGATCCCCACCCACTGGGGGGCTTGGCCAGCCTGCAAACAGCCATCAGCCCCTCACCCAGGCTGGCTAGGCACGCCAGCAGGTGGACATCCCCTGTGGGTTCCCAGACTGCAAGAGGGCACAGGCCGGGCTGAGGGACCCCCCTAGTGCACAAATTTTTGTGCACCGGGCCACTAGTGATTTATAATCTCAAATGAGTTCATTTGTATTCCTTAGACTAGAGGATCAACAACAATGACCAAAGGCGAGGGTTACTTCTCTATATTTGGTAAAAGGCAATGACCAATAAACATGTTGACCAGCTGGCGTCCATTCTGCTCTAGACAGGAAACAGCAGCTTAGGCTTAGCCTCAGAGATCTCCCCAATGCAGAGTGCTGTTTAAAGCAATTTTAGGGGCCTGTGTAAGTAAAACATCTGAGACCAAATTGGGGTAATCATGTGAGTGATATCCAGAAACACACTGAGCAGGGGGAAATGCCATGAGAGTGGGGAGTGTCACACTTAGGCACATACTGGTAGCAGATCCAGGGGTCCCCGTATTCTTCCTGCAGCCATAAGGGGCAAATGGTTTCTATTTCTCACTACTTGTCATTAATAAAATCTAGTCTGACAAAACTGCCTGCAAATGTTGACAGTTGGATTCCTAACTTACCAGTTTCCTTCATTGCCTGCCTTCCTCCCTTTTTCCCTCTCTTCCATTGAAGGACTGAGAATACAGATAAGAATCAGATACAGCACCTTTCTCTCAACTTGCTTATAATCAAAAAGGAGAGAGAGGATGTGCACAAACAACCGTAACACCCAGCGGTATGTTGGACGCATGGTAGGCACTCAATAAATACTGTTAACAGAGTGAATGAGATAGTGTCTTGGAAAGAAAAGGCAGGATGAGGGACCTGTATAGTTTGAAATAGAGAGGATGGAAGCCAAGCTTACTCAAGTCAGATGCTATTTTGCCTCCATTTAATCAGTAAAGCTACTTTGCTTTTATTAGTAATAGGTTTGGAGTTGGAAGGGAAGGTTAGGCAGACTGGGGGCTTGAACAAATTGGAGAGTTTTTTTTACATAAAGTTTTACAAAGATTGGTACATATATCTCTTTTTCCCCCTGCCCTTCAGCCCTCCTCCCCTACCCCCCAGTGTTTTGTGTCCATTATTTATGCTTAAATGCATGCACCAAAGTCCCTTGGCTGATCTGTTACCCCCCCCCCCAATGTTCCTGTCCTTGTTGCTGTAATTAGACAGTCTGTTTGATGCTGCTCTGCCTCTGTATCCATTTTTGTTCACCAGTTTATAATGGTTATTATTATCTATAGATGAGTGAGGACATGTGGTATTTTTCTTTCATTGACTGGCTTATTTCACTTAGCATTATGTTCTCCAGCTAAATTGGAGAGTTTTTAGAAGTGATTTTGTGGACAGCAAACTACCAGAACAAACTAAGCTTCTAGGAAATAAAAGAGAAAAGAAACTCTCTTTTAGACAGAAAAGAAGGTAGACTAAATTTACTCCTCTAGGAAATACCAAAGTGGTTTTCATATAAGTTAATATATTAAGATGACCTTCCATTCCTCCTTAGCAAGTATTTTCCTCTGCTTCCATGCAGAGAGACTGGACTCCCCCATACCTGTCCCTCTCTCTGCTCAGTAGGGCAGGGGCTGACAATTTTTAACTACTTCAAATAGTTCGCTATGCAGGCTTGTCCCAAATGCCTCTAACTTTCCCAATGTGTATCCATTTTGATGCTAAATACATTACTATCACATCATCATCCACATATTACATACATTCCATGGAAATATGATTGTCTACAATAGGACCCCAACCGTATATTATTACAAGTCTTATATCCTCACTAGAGGCCCAGTGCACAAAAATTTGTGCACTCAGGGAGGTCCCTCAGCCTGGCCTGTGCCCTCTCACAGTCTGGGAACCCTGGGGGGATGTCCACCTGCTGGCTTAGGTCTGCTCCCTGGGAGATTGGGCCTAAGCTGGCAGTCAGACATCCCTCTGGCAGCCTGGGAGCCCTTGGAGGGTATCCACTTGCCAGCGGGGAGCAGGCCTAAACTGCAGTCAGACATCCTTAGCACTGCTGAGGCACCACTGTTGTACTGGCAGCTATCAGCCTGGTTTGAGGCTGAGCAGAGCTCCTCTTGTGGGAGCGCACTGACCACTAGGAGGCAGCTCCTGCATTGAGTGTCTGCTCTCTGGTGGTCAGTGTGTGTCATAGTGATCAGTCATTCCCAGTCGTTCTGCTGTTAGGGTCCATTTGCATATTATCCTTTTATTATATAGGATTACATTCACAAAAATCACAAAAAGGAGCCTACTAGACATTTGGGCAATTCACAAATCAATCTGATAAGAAGAGGACAACCTGAAAAGTAGATGGGGGAAATGAAAATATAGCCAATGAGGTCACATGTACATATAGTTACAGACTCTGTAATCAGCTACTGATATGGTGATAAAATGTGTGATCACATAGTAGTTTCATCTTTTAGCAGTTGGTGATCTAAGACTAAAATGCTATAAAAGTAATAAGAAAACAAAGGTGGAAAAAGAGCAGGAAGAGGGTGTGTTGACCTAATATACTTATATTATCAATATTATCATTTTTTGTTTTTGCCAGTTTAAGTCCTTGAATTAAAACATAAGCCCTCAGGAAGCAGCCCCTGCCTCTCTTCCTACTTGAAGATTGTTAGCCCTACTTGGGATTAATAAATGATGGCCAGATAAGTCATCACTGGTACTCCTGGTACTTGGTCAGGAGGATAGGACAACTGGAATGACAGAGGAAGAAATGGTACCTCCAGTTCTTAGGTAACTGACAGGAGGAGGGAGAGAGAAAGTCATTCATTTGGCTAAGAAGATACTTAGACATTTTTATAGATCTTTTACTGAATTCCCCAGGAAGATAGAAGGTAGTGGAAAGGGAATCAATTTTGTAACAGGATGTGTTTACATGAGAGCCTTCCCAACTAACATTAGACATAATAATTTACTGAATATAATGCTTTATATTATATTCCAATTTACAAAGTACTTTATCATTTCAGTCAATGCTAGAGAAATACAAATTGGGGCAGCCTTTCCCTTATCCTCTCTCTCTTCTACTGCTCATCCATTTCTGACCTCATTCATTTCATTTTGAGTTCCAGAAATTGTTCTAACACAAATTTTTATAGTTAAGTATGTGTTCTTTCTGCTTTCAATCCCACCTTGGTTTCTCTGTCAGTCAGGGTCCTAGCAGAAACAGAATTTTGCTAAGATGATGCAACTAAAGAGACTTTACCAAAGGAGCTATTTACAGAGATGTGGGCAAAGTAAGGGAACAGACAAGGCATGCTGAAGACCCAGAGATTAAGGATTCCTGGGTCTGAAGGGATAAAAGAAGGACAGCAATGACCTCCTAGAGGGCACGGAGAGCTGGCCCTTGGCAGCTTGTCCAACAGGAGCCATTATTGTGGAATGAGCAGCCACTATCAGAGCTGTCACTGAAACCAGGGAAGAAAGACCCCTACCTTTCTTTCCTCCTGCCCTTCATTCAACTGCCAGGTAAGGGAGCCAGACACAAGCCACAGAGGGACAACTCATGGGCACAGAGAAGAGGAAAGTAGAGAATGGTTGGAGGGATTTCTGACATCAATCTTGCTTGACTTGCATTTTGGCTTCCTAAGTGCTTATTTAAAGGTATAGCCTCACCCTTTTGTGGAACTGTACTAGACTGAATGGTGAGAGTCCATGGTGGCATGTCTCAGGTAACATGTAACACGGGGAAACATGGCATGGTCCTTAAAAAAATCACGGAGCTGGGTTCATGGTTCCATTACAGATTCATCTCTACCATCAGGTGGACCCTCAGTAATGTTTGGTGATCCCTCAGAAAGTCCAAGTCATTTCCTTCAGGAACATTGTAAAATTAAATGATCTTTCCTGTTACAAGGTTCCCTATTCACTCTCTCTTCATGGGACCAGGACTTCGCCTCTTCCTTTACAGAGAAAAGAGAGGCTAACTAGCTTTCTGTCTCTCCAGAGACCTAACTTCATCACTTCACCCCTCTCTCCTCTTTGTCTACAGTCTCTCCCTCTCTTCTTATTCCTACCACTTCCCAAGTATAGGAAAAGCATGGCCATATTTTAAGACGTGGAAGCTAAATAACAAAACCCCTTTTCAAGTAATTATTGACTCTCCACCTGTATCAATACCTCTGTTCATAAGTTATTGAACTTAATGGTCTACACTCCTTTGCTAATTTCCTTATAGCCCAGTCATTCCTCAGCTTACTGTATTCTAGGTTTTACTCACCACACCAACAGAAGCACCATTGATCATATTGCACTGATTTCTTAATGGCCAAACCAATGGATACTACTTTGCAGTATCTGAAGTGACTGACTCCTTCCTTCTTGGATCTTTTATTTTCCAGGGTTTCTGACAACTCCTGGTGTCTTACTCTCTTTCTAGGTCTTTATACTAGCTTCTTCTCTGGCTTTTCCTCTCTGTATTCAGTTTGAGACTCTATGCTTTTCACATAATGAGTGCCCCCTAGGTAGTTCATCTTACACTCAACATTTCAAGAAATTCTGTTTACAAATCAATTACTGGAACCTTTTTCACAATCTATATCTCTCTCTCTTGAGCTTCAGACCCACCTATTCAATTTATAGGCACCTAAAACTACATATTCAAACAACTACTTAACTTCTCGGCAAAGAGCTCAGTCCAGTTACCCAATTCTACGTATCACTTTACACAATTTTCTCTTTCCTCTCCTCTTTGATTACCTAATTGTAGAAATTCTACCTCTTAAATATTTGTTTAATTGGTTACCTCTTTCCCTTCAATTTTCACTGCAATACACCAGGCTCTAATGCATATTAGCATAGTCACCATAACATCCCAGTCTTCAGTTTCTTGCCTTGATCTTCAGCCCTCAAATCTTCCCTTTTCAATGGTGACAAATGAAATTTTCATTTAAAAAACTAAATATCTCAATTCCCTGTTAAAATTCACCATTAGCACTATGTCATCTTGGAAGTCAGAACTCCATGGGACATAGGTATGAAGCCTTACCTCTCATCTCGTTACAACCATCAAGAGAAATACCCTTTAGTTTAGCCATACTTAGTTGCTCCAATTTTCTAGACTTCACCAAGCTCTCTCACCTGTAGTTCTTTGCACATACAATTATACTACCTGTGTCTGGAAAGACTTAATTTAAATTCTACTTGTTTTTTTATGACTGATATCAGGGCCATGTCCTTTGGGTATGAATAATTTAAAACAAAGATGTAAAACACCTTGGCAATTTAAGAATCCATCTCAAATTCCTGTTTGTCTTTTAAGACTCATCTTACATCCAAGAAACCTTCTTTGACCTTCTCTACACCCTTCTGTCTGGATTAAGTGACCCTCTCCTGCACTCACCCAGCACCAAGAGTATTCTCTGTGGGCACAGTGATCCCACAGTTGGAACTGCTTGTTTACTTGCCTGAGTTACTCATTACGACTATGCACATGGACTGCTCTTTTATCTCAGTAGTCCCAGACTTGTAAAGGGCCAGATACCTTACAAATATTTATAGAAATGAAATGAAATCCTTTCTCATTAAACACTTCTCAGTCTTGCCAAATCACTTTACTTCAAGCCTGACAACTCTAGGGAATACAAAAGAGTAAGATGATTTCTGGATTTACCAAAGACACTTTTGTCAACTAGAAAGAATGCTGTGCACTCAACTGATCTGTGTTTTAGTCCTCACTCCATTACCAGCTTTGTAAATCCCTTTACTTTTGGAGTTCTTCTTCCTCATGTACTACATAAAGGGACTGGGCTGTGATTTTTATTTTTGTCTCCTCCAATTCTGACAGTCTGACTTAAAGAAACCATTTAGAGAATGAAAGTGCACACCAACTTGAAGTGCAAAAATCTAAAAGCCTATTTGGATAGATTGTTTCTTCAGGAGAACCAACTGGAGGGGAGAAGGTATTGGTAATCATTAAATATCAGAGTGACCACTGAGAGAGAGAGAGATTGTTGGTGATTTCTCAGTATGTTTTCCCAGATCTGACCCTCTGGCTAAAGGCCATTATTTTATTGTCTCTCTTGCAGCTAAGACCATTTAACTGATTCTGGCTAGTAGGGAATGATTCTTGATGCTCTTAAAGGAAAGAATGACCATTCTTCCTTCTTGAGTCATATTTGTGAGTGAATGTTTAGCATGGCAGAGATCGGCCAGAGGGAACCTAGTTCTCTGGCCTTACCCAACATAACTGCTCTGCATTTTTACATGAGAGAAAAATAAATGTATTGTTTAGCTATTGAGTTTTGAGGTTCTTTGTTATAGAAAAAAAAAGATAAAATAAAATAACCCTACAATATTCTTAATAACATAGTAAAACATTTTTTACATCTTAGTGTCTATTTTCAAAGTACAGTGAGTAAAAGAACAAAGATGGTAATTTTATTGAAGAGAACCAGTGATTAAAAAGAAAAGAGAACCAGTTATTAGAAGTTTGCTTCAACCTTTAAAAACATAATTAATTTTTAAAGAAAATTTACTATACTTCCTAAAATGATATCCTAAATCTTCCTACTCTGTATTCCACTTTATCTTAGAGAAGCCAGTGCCCAGAGGCAGACTGGAAGGCATTTACTGGGCAAAGCAAATTCTAATCCTATAAACCAGTTATCTACTGATTGATCATAATGAAGACTCTAAAACAAGCCTCTGTAAGGGTTTTATTTTCTGTTCAGTAATTCCACTTACAAAGACACAAAAACATGAAATGCTTTTGTAGCTCATACAATATGAGCTGTGAAGTTATGAAACATTAACAACCTTCATTGCTTTCCAAGGGTGGAAATCATTATGCTAATGGTATTACCCAGAAAGTATGCTGGCGCCATAAAATAAAGGCTCCATTATCAGATTGGACTCTAAGGAGAGAGTGGCCCAGAAGCATTTGAAACCCTCCTGCTTCCGCTCGTTCAGTGGCAGGGGGATGCTGATCCCCAGGGAGCACAGTTTGCGGTGACTTCAGGTCAGAGGAGGAGAGAGCTGCAGCTTGCACATCTGACAGGCAAAGCAGAAGGCCCCGACGCAGAGCACGCCACAGGGAAGAAAGCTTTTGTATAATCAGACGATAAACAATCAGTAATTAGGGGTTGCACTTTGAGCTAGTGCATAAAGAAAATGAAAAATATTCTACGAAGAATGAGAGCCAAGAGCAAAAAGGAACTTCCAGAAGGCACTGGAGAATGATTCCATTAACTAGAAATGAACTTGTAGGGGAAAGGTTCAATAGTGACCCAAGAAACTCCCCTCTCCCCCAATATATCCTTCATAGTCCCTAATGCCCCAAATCTGTATCTCACACCTTCCAACCTATTCTCATCATTCATTGAGATGGCTTCTTCGTGCTTCAGGTCCTTGGTACGAATGGGGCTTGCCTACTTTGCTTGTTAAAGATGAGCACTGCTGAAGCTATTTCTCAGACTTGACCTCCCAAGGCTTCCAGGGCCAAAGAAGAGGGCAACAGAGGCAGGTGAATCAGAGGGTTTGATTATAGAGGCCTTGAAAGCCAGGCAGAGGATTCTGGATTTGATGAAGTTGGCAATAGGAAACCAAGTAGATCAGTGAGCCAGGAGTAACACAACAAAAGTCTTATGTTAGAGAGAGCATCAATATGAGAAAGGACTAGAGAAAAGTAGATTGGTTTGGGAGAAAATTACTTTTTTGTTGTTGTTAATCCTCACCTGAGGATATTTTTTCCATTGATTTTTAAAGAAAAACATTTTTTATTGATTTTAGAGAGGAAGGGAGAGGAAGAGAGCAACAGAAACATCAATGAAGAGAAAGAATCATTGATCGGCTGCCTCCTGCACTCCCCTTGCTGGGGATCAAGCCTGCAACCAGAGTATGTGCTCTGACTGGGAATTGAACTGTGACTTTCTGGTTCATAAGTCCATGCTCAACCACTGAGCCACATTGGCTGGGCTCCACTGATTTTTAGAGTGAAAGGGGGGGGGCATTGATATGAGAAAGTCATGGATTGGTTGCCCCCTGCACATGCCCCAACCTGCAATGGAAGTACATGCCCTTGACTGGAATTGAACCTGGGACCCTTCACTCTACGGGCCGACACTCTAACTACTGAAAAAACTGGTCAGGGCGAATGAGGAGAAAATTACTTGAATCTAGGCTGAAATAAAGAAGCCCTAAAGATGACTCATGACTATTACAAGGGAGAGAAGAGAATGGGTCACTTTGTATAAGATTGGAAGGAACCCAGAGATAAATTTGATCTTTAGAAATGAAATAAGGCCATGGTTGAATACTTGAAATAAAACTCATCAAAGCAACAAAAACAATAAAGAAATAGCCTGAGCACACAATTTACTATCCAAATCATGACCCTTCTCAGACTGAAAGGGGACACTGCCAACTATGACATCTGGGACAGTCTTGGGTAAATGACAATGTATGGCCATCCTACCTGACTATCAACATCTTAACTATCAACATAGAAGATAACTCCAGATTCATACCACCAGCTCCAGGTTTCATAAAGTTCAGAGCATAGAGGCTGCTGTTGAGAGACAGCGGTCTAGCCAGAGAGGTAGGGTGGAAACACATGTGATGTCCCTGAAGTTTGAATCTGATCTCCTGTCACTGTATTTCTCACAGTCCTCTTCTCTTCGATATGTCACATCCCAACTTGGGGCCTCTTTGCCTACAGAATTTTGAGGACCAAACAGTTTTTAAAAATCTTATATCCTTTAAGTCTAATCTCTGAGTATTTATATCCCGTTTCCATGGATAACAAGGTAACTTGACAAATAACTGGGGTGTGTGGGGGTGGTAGCAAGTGAGGGACAGAAATAGGCCTGTGGCTACAGCATGGACACTGACTAATCAGAATTAACCAGCTTGTTAGTGGCTGTAACCAGCCTGCACTCACCTATGGTCATGGGGAAAAGGCTGAGTCATGGGAGCGGCTCCCCTGAGAAGGGGAAGAAATTGCTCAGAGACATGAAAAAGGTCTTCATGAATGCAGGGCTGGGTGAGGAAGGAGGAGGCCAGAAGCCTCGCAGGCAGATCCATGTGAGGTCAAGTCCCCAGAAGCAGTGCTCGTGACAGGCAGTCAGTTTTCTCTCTGCCTCTAGCTGAGATGCAGCAGGACTGGGTGACTACGTAGGTGAGGCCCACACCTCCCTCTTGGTTCATGGAGCTCTCCTGTTAAGCCCATGATAGTCTGTCATCCATACAGCACTTACATGTTGTATGGTAAGGTTAGGTGTGGGACTGGCTACTTTCTGTAAGCTCTCAGCACATTGGCTCTGCTAACACTTGGAACAGAGTAGGTATTCAAATACTTGTGGAATGAAGGCACACAGTCTTTGCCACTTCTGTGCTACTGTGTGTGTGTGTGTGTGTGTGTGTGTGTGTGTGTGTGTGTGACACGATCTAAAGTTCCTTCATTTTCCATTTTTCCATTCCTGTGGTCTCTGCCTGCTTTTCTAATAATGATTTACCTCAGTGACTCATCATCACCCTAGAGAAGGGACCAAGATTTAACTTCCAAGTTGATCTACATAATCTACTCCTTTCCTTTATTAACCTGAAAGGATCAGTTTCCCAAACAAGATTAAACATTCAGTTTTTTAAATTTTTAATTATTTTCATTGAGAGAGAGGAAGAAGGAGAGAGAGGGAGAGATTTGTTGTTCCACTTATTTATGCATTCATTGGTTGCCATCCTCGATGTGCCCTGACTGGGGATTGAAGCTGAAACCTAGGTGTATTAGGACAACGATCTAACCAACTGAGCTACTTGGCCAGGGCCCATTTAGTTTTTCTTAAAAGCAATGGTTTTTCATATCTAAATGGGTGGCAGAGTGAGAAGTACTTTGTGGAGTCAGGTGGAGCTGGATTAGTTAGCGCTGAACTTGGGTTACCCTGTCTGCACCTCCTTTAGCTTATCTTTACCATGGGGATACCAAAAACTGCATGAAGTTGTTGAGAAAATTACTATTTTTATAAATGTTTCTATAAAGTATTAATAAGGATTAGCTATTTTACCACGCTGTTAAGTACTAAGTGCCAACATCCTCACAAGAACTTGGTGACGAAGGTTCTAATATCATCTCTATTGTTCCAGAGGTTCAGAGAGGTTCAGGAACTTGCCCAAGATAACAGAGCTATGAAGTGTGGGAAAGCAGAAGCTGAAACCCAGGCACTTGGACTTCAGAACTTATAAGCATTGTCCCTTTGACACACATGAAAAAGGTATCAAGTAAGTGGTTCTCAAAAAAAAAAACTCTAACCACTGTAAGCCCACAGCATTGGCAGAATGTACTGCTTTGTTGTCTTACATCTCTCTTTTATCATCACTAAAAAGAAATCTACCGTAATTTCATGTGATTGGGAATATCCTTATGTGTTTGCCCTCAGCATTGTAAATAGCTAGGTCTGCCTCCAGGCACACGAGGAGGTGAGAGAAAGGCAGGACAGTGCTATGTGTCTGTGTCCACTCACTGACCGACGTTTATTTATCCGGAAAATGTTTGACCTGCATTGGAGCACTCAAAGCCCTCTGACAGTACAGGATCAATACTTAGTACATGAGGTCAAGTTATTTCCACATTTTGCTTACTTCTTTTTCTATGTATTTTGTACTGGATCTTAGCCAAAAGGCCGAGAAGTGATGTTTCTATGTATTTTAAATCTGCCTTCTAAATGTGCGATTTCATCTAGCTATCCAAAAGGCATTAGCTTTTGTCAAATTTTCCTTGTAGTTTCTCTTCAATTCTTCCCACCTGAGATGCTTAGATTTGCCGTTTACTGAGCACCTATTATACAGTTGATACTATGCAACTGTCAGTTTGTGGAGGAGGACTGAGCTGAAAGCTGCTCTTGGGGGACATGCTGGTCTGCCCTCAATGTTCTATTTTTCATTCATATGCAGAGGCCTGTGAATGGTAATCCCATATAACTAGACTCATCCAAGATCTACAAAAATATTTTTGTAAGACTGCAAGAAATAGGGCTGCTCCGTAATTATTAGCAATAACACCGGAACAAATTATGTAAGGGATTAAACATGAGGTGGTTTAGAACTGCAACAAAAATATTGCTAAATACTATTCCACTATGTCATCCCATCAGGTTCTCATTCACTGAAGAGCTAGGCCTGCACAAAGCAATTCCTGAGTAAATAAAGCAAAAAAAAAACACAAAAAAACAAAACAAAAAAACAAAAGCACCCTCCCAAATTCACGTAGCATTTTCTTTGGTGATGAGAGAATAACAGCAGGCAAGTAAAACCCTCCACTGTGTTGGGTGCGTGTGCTCTGAAGCGTGTCTGTTTGGAGAAAGCTCTAGGCTTCCACTGTGAGGGACAGGTAAGCCTGCCTTCACTTTCTCATGGTTGCATTGCTTTTGTCCCACTTCCAGATGCCTGGTAATTTCTACATTCAGGACTAACTTATGTAGCACAGCAGCCAAAGAGAAAATAGCAATTATTACTTGCATTGCAGAATAGAAAAGGTAGTGTAACTTCCGCCAGAAAGTTCCAGTGGCTGCGGATTCTAGAAGGAAGGGCGCCAACGTCAGCTCATTTCCTCGGAAAGTGTGCACACCTGCGCAGCTGAAGCGGACCTGGTAGCTTATCATGGCGGAGTGCCACATGCTGGCATAACTACGAAGAGGGTCAGGGAGGGGCGAGGTCCTGTGTCACATGGCACACCTACACCTGTGATATATGCTTATCATGTGGCCTGAGTCAGCTAGGACAGTCACAGTCAATTCCTCTGCACCCTCAGCCTGCACCCTCAGTCATTAAACAGGGGCCTCTTTCCCCAGAACTCCAAGGGCAGTGACAAATGACTGGACCCTGTGTGTCTAGGAGACTGAAAAGCAGCCCTCAGATGTTCACTCCTCTCTGTTTTTCCTGGGAACACTGTGGTGGAAAAATCTGGGATTGTATGACCATTACAGTCCCCATCTCAACCAGCACCCCACTCACCCCCAGCCTCATCCCCTAAAACTGAGGACAGGTTCTGAAAATGTCCCCTGGGAGCACTCAGTTCAGAGAGGGACTCCAAAGGCAGAGCCCAGACTCTTCAGGAGAAGGGAAACAGCTCTATTTTCCAGGGTCACGCTTACACATGCTCCTTAAACTATTCCTGGAAAGGACAGCTTTGCTTTAGGACACTGGGTGCTCCCCGGTCATAATCCAGATCTACATGAAAGCTTTCCTCAACTGATAATTATTGAGCGATAGCCCACAGCTTAAAAAAAAGATTGAAGACACTGGTTTTCCTGCTCTGCAGAAAGGAATTGAACTAGAGGAGTTATTTAAGGTTATTTTTCCAGCTCTAAAATGCAGGAATGCCGTAATTTCCAGATTCAAAGCATGACCCCCTGCAAGTTCGAGTAAAGCACAGGCTGAATGCATATCTTCCCAGCAAGCCTTCGGGACCATAGGATATGCATACTGCTCTGTGCACCCCGTGCCTTCTCATGAGAAGCGCTTTAAACATAAAGCACGCTGACCTACAGGGGGAAAATGGATTGTTTTCCCTTCTATGTTTCTCTCTTCAGAAAAACGCCCCTCATTTTACAGTTAGCTACTTTCCTCCTGCTCATTTTGAGTTGACTCATTTGCATCACTCAGATTTGGAAATCTTTCTAATGACCATGCTGGGGGCTAACAAGCATTAAAAAAAAAAAAGGAAAGAAAGAAAGAAAGAAAAAAGAAGCACACACAGCGCTTAAATGAATCACTGGTGAATGTCAACCCACGGCTTCCGCACACAACGCTAAAGGAGAAGCTCTAGTTTTCAGGTCATAATTCACGTGGTACAGCAGCATCTCTCCCCCCACCCCCACTCCCCAGCATCCACCAAGGCAAATACTGCAAATGCTGCCCACAGCTACCTCAAAGACAGAATCCCATTCACCACAGGGCAGGCTGGCACACTATGCAAAGTGTGGGAAGCTAGACTCGCACCCTCCACATTCCCTCAGTGAGCCCAGCCAACAAGCTGGGGACTCACCCACATTTTACTTTAGGGGACCAGGAAAGTATTCAGGTTCACACAGAGACCACCATCCCCTCACCAGCCCCCTCATCCAACTAAAAGCCCTGCAGGGCATCCAAGTTGCTGCACTTACCCAGCGTAGCGGTTGCTGTATAGGTGGCTGTGCCCTGGTTGCAGGATCTTCAAAAAGATCAAGCAGAGAGGCAGAGAGGCAGCTGTCTGGCTCCTGGGCTTCCCGAGGAACTTCATAGCTTTTCAGTGAGAGGAGCTGAAGTTCGTTCCAGCAGGCACATGAGGCGAGAGGTGGCTCACAGCACCCCCTCCACAGGCGCAGGGTCTCTGAGAAGGGGGGGTGGGGGGAAGGCTTGGGAGTGAGCAAAATGTGACACTTCTTTCCAGCCACAGGATTTTAAAAAAAAAGTTTAAACGGCCGAGAAAGGAAAGTGGCTCTTCAGACTTGGTCTTGGGACAAGAGCAGCAGCAGACGCAGCCCAGCCCCTGAGCCCGCTCTGTAACCAGGCTCTCCTGCGAGGGGCTGGGCCTCCCCCGTGCTGACTCACGGCAGGGGCTTGCTGGGTGCTGCTTCCTTTGGGAAACTCCTCTCTTGGTTCTTTTTTGTTGTTTGTTTTTTGCTTTCCATCTCCAGGCTCCTAATTTTTTTTGGGGCCAGCCTTTCTCCTTCTGTTACCTTCTACAGCACAGGACCCGAACCTCACTGCAAACAATCCGTGTGAGGATGCGCTAAACATGCAGGCATAGAACATTCCAGGCTTAAGGTTTTCATCTCCCATGACCAATCGCTATGAATTCCACATCCTGAAATGCACAGTGAAGAGCCTTGTGTGTATGGGTGCAGGGGGCGGCTGGGGCACCTGGGTAGGAACAGCCAGCCTTGGTCCCGTGGTCATGTATACCAGGAAGGGGCAGCTTCTCTCCCGGGCTTCCGAGAGCTCTTATGGTCAATCCACAGCCTCAGCACCCAGAGCTGCGGCTATTTCAGAGGTTCTCTCGGGGAACAGGAGGCCTCCAAGTGCTTTCCCACCTTCTCTGCACATTTGGAATTACTTAGGGAGCCAGACCATTTAAATCAGAATCCCCGGGCGTGGGAGCAATCGTGTAAAAAGCTCCTCAGGTGTCCCAGTGTTCAGCCACCACGCTGGTCCTGAGTGGGCTTCGCAAACTTTAACAGGTGTGCAGATCACCTGGGGAGCTTGTTAACCGCAGCTTCTGATGCAGTGGGCTGGGACCTGAGATTCTGCACGTCTGACAAGCCTTCAGGTGCTGCTCATGCTGCTGGTCCTTCAGCCAAACTTGGAAAAGCAAGGTTTTACTTTAGAATGAGGTCTAATTTTTCTTCTTCTCTCTCAAAAGTACAGGCGGAGGGAACCCTGGAGCAAACCATTTCCTTCTTGTTTTCCTGACATTGGTAATGAAGAAGGCCTCCTTTGCCTCCACTTGCTCTTACTCAAATATACTGGAACACACATTTAGAGGCACGTGTTTTGCTCCAATAAATAGGAACAGTGTTATCTAGAGTGCCTCCTGTTATCCCCTGTGTCAAATCCTGATCGTATTATGGAAGAGAGTGTGGACCAATATCTATCACATTCACTCATGTACTTTTCAAATTTCATGAAGAATAAGGCGACCAGACGTCCCACTTTTGGCGGGATAGTCCCGATGTTTAACAGTTTGTCCCGCGTCCCACGGCATTTTAAAAAAGTTCTGACTACTTTTTGTAGTATTTTAACTAATAATTTAAAAAAGGAAAAAAAAAGAACCCCCCCATCAATGGTGTACCACTTTAAATCTGGTCACCTTAATGAAGAACCATGGCCAAGAATTCCTGTCCCTCCAATATTACAGGCAGAGCACCTGCTTAGAAGAGGAGCACCGACTCTCCCCATGTTCTCCACCTGGAGGGCTGAACCAAACTCAGAGGAGGCTGGTCCTTAACAGAGCTGAAGTGATGTGCACTTGAAATGAGCCTCTAAGGACTAGGTGGTCTTCACCTATCCCTGGATTAGTTTAGTTAATCTCTTCCTTGAGTCCCCTCTCTAACACCTGCCATGCCCTCTACTGTGGAGCAAACACAGCACCTGGAGTTTAGGTATTTGATTTCTTCACAAGGCTGCCTTCTCCTTGAATGCAGAACTGTACCCCTTTCACCTTTGTTTGCACTTCATTCTGTCTCCTAGAGGGAGCACCATGTTCACTAAAGGATAAAGAACAATGTTTGTTGAGTG
Source organism: Murina feae (assembly GCA_004026665.1). Lineage (NCBI taxonomy): Eukaryota > Metazoa > Chordata > Mammalia > Chiroptera > Vespertilionidae > Murina > Murina feae. The sequence goes on from PVJC01009410.1 coordinate 39,897, forward strand.
AATGATAAATCTGGGAAGGGATTCATTCAACAAGCATGTACTCTGTGGCTTTTGTATCCAGAGAGAGGAAAGGACATCAGGGTAGCAGAGAGCTCTACAGATGTCCTTGAATAGTGCAAGTTTCCAGGTCTCCTGGTTTTGTTTCTTGTTGTTTTATGTTGTTGTTTTCTTCTTCCTGATTTCATGGCCCAGTGCCTTGGTCTCTGTAAGCTGGTGAGGCTGCTCTGCAAGGCTCCCAGCGATGCTTCCTGAGGCTTTTTGATGAGACCCAGAAAGCCTATATAACAGCCAGTGAACTATTGAAATAAGAGGTTACTGTGTAAATAAAACACTTCATCTCTTTGCATTTCATTATGTCAGAACAATGTATAAATCTGTCATATTATATCACAACATTAAACTAGGAATGTTCAGGCTCTGACTGGGGATTAAGCTCATCCTCAAATCATTCTGAAGGATTGGATCCAGTGAGCATGTTTAGCAAAAGCTCTCCAGACCTTGAAAGCAAGGTAATAATTTCCTGGACCATCAAATATGCAAGACACCCTGGTGACATCCTTCCACCATCCTAAAAATTCAGATCAAAGGGAGGTTTTCAAACAATAGAAGCCATTCCTAGCAATCTTCCTCTGCTTTTCTAAGGACCAGGTTATCTGATCAAACTTCTCTTGGTGTAGATAAGCGCCCATAAAATGAGTGATAAATGAAGTCCATTTAGCAAGTGGGAGGAGAAGAATACAGTTTTTCAGATGAATTCAAAGATAAAAGTCCCATTTTTAAGGCACTGAGAGGGAGTGAATTATTAAACTAGTTAGAGATTTGGAGATAGAAAAATGAGAATTTCTATTTATTGTCTATGCCCTTGTCATATTTTAGTGTAAGAGTGAATTTTATTAAAAGAAATATTAGCATGCAGAGAAAAAAAGGAAATGACAATCAGGAAAGGAAAATTTCTTCCTTTCTTTGGGTCCATTTTGTTGATGATTTTAATATCCCGTCTAGATCTGAAGTTCTATGGTGTTGTGGGGAAGATTTTTTAAAAATTGTATCTTAAGTATATGAGTGAGGGTCATGTGGGTTTATGAGGGTCAAGATCCCTGGAGGAGAAGATAAATGGGTGTGGTTGAGCTTTGCTGTACAGGCAACCCTCCAATTGCAGGTGGTTTTGTGCTCATTTCTCATTGCCTTATTAACAGAGATATATTGCCCATCAGGCCTCTTTTATGGCTTTCTGCCATCATTCCAACCTGTGAGGAAATAGCAACTGTAAAGGTAGGCTCCTGCCTCATGCATCTTGGCTACAATGTGAGAAATGTTCCGAAGCTTCCTTTAACTACACATTGCAAAGGCTTCTCTATGATTCCCTTCTTCAGTGCCATCAGCTACCCTTTCTTACCCCTATGTCTTTAATCTTTTCCTTGGCAACTTCCATATCTCTCACATCCTTAAACTGAAGCTCTATTCTTTTTTTCCTTTACTTTTTCAGGCTTCTCAAAAGCATACTCTTGAACTCAGACAACTTACTTTCCATCACTACCATCCTGATGAAACTTTCTCTTAAAATCATGGGTCATCTCTAAGTAAACACTCTTTGTTATCACCCCAATCTATAGTTCTCAGCCCACTCAGGTTTTTAAGGTTGCTTGCCTCCTGTTCTTTGGGAAAGGGGACTTTGTCCTCTCCTATTCCTCTCTTTCCTAGGGCTCTTTCTCCATTTTTTGGGGGGCCTGCTTATAAAATAGATGCTTTATGGGGCTCTTTCTTTGACCTTCTCCTCTTCTTGATGTACTGTGTGCAGAATAGGCTGGAACAAGTTCATGGAAGAGATTGACTTGAGCTGGGTCTGGAAGGGATGAAAGGATTTGGCTGGATGGAGACAGGAAGATAGATAGAAATGACCATTATTGTCAAGGAAGCATTGTGAACACAGAAAACATGGTTCCTGACTTTGTGACTGCTGGTGCTGGTGGAGGGGCTGGACAGAAACACATAGTTACATTTGAGTGGTTCAACTAATTATGTGCAAACTAATCACAGATGCTATGATAGTGAAGGGGGAGTGGGATCACATACAGAGGGTGTCCTGAGGAAGTGAATATTTAAACCAAATACAAGAAGGAGCCAGCTGTATCAAGAAAAGGATGCCGGTGGTGTGGATGGAGTAGAAGTGGGGGCAAGACCATTGCAGACACAGGGAACAGTATATGCAAAGAAGTCCTGTTCAGAATTTACTGTCCTTCCTTAAGTCAAGATAGGATGCAGGGGGCCTTAAACTTTTTAAACAGGGGCCAGTTCACTGTCCCTCAGACCGTTGGAGGGCCGGACTATAGTTAAAAAAACAAAACAAAAAACTATGAACAAGTTCCTATGCACACTGCACATATCTTATTTTAAGCAGGACAGGCAGCGGCGGCGAAAACACCTGGCGGGCCGAATAAATGTCCTCGGCGGGCCGCATGTGGCCCGCGGGCCGTAGTTTGAGGATGCCTGGGTAAAGTGACATTCAGGCTCTTCAGCTCGTTATTTAAGACCCTTGAGAACTTTCATTTGCATCTCTTCAATATTCCCTGTATGCTCTGTATCTTTTCCTTCCTCTGTGTTTGACTGTTTCCTTGATAGTAAAAATGGGCATCTCTATATGCCTTCCTATCCTCTATTCAGCCAAATACTATCATCCTTTCAGGACCCAGCTCCAGTCAATCTCTTCCATGAGAATGTTCCAGGTGCAGTGTGTCCACTGTGCTCACCTTCTTGGAACAGACAGCATTCATTCATGTATACCATTATATTCTAGTGTGTTAACAATCCAATATTACCATTTATTGTAGAGTCCTTGAGGGCAGTCACTCTGTTGTGTTCATCTTCAGATTTCACAATGCCTGGGGGACAACTGGGTCCACAGTTGACATCCACTGACAAAGCTGTTGGACAGCCTTTTAGCCGAGTGCTCGTAGACCTTTTTAGCTGTTCAGGGAGCCCTTGTCCAGAATCCAGGCTACAACCTTGTCCTTGGCCAGGTCTCTCATAAAAAGTCTTGCTTGCTCAGATGAAAGAGCAATTGGAAGAGTAAATGTTACTGATGGACGAGCCTATGATTATATTTTTAAGTCTCTGTAATTATGTTACAAAGATATTTCATAGAATTCATAGAGCAAAGCCAAAATATGTTAATGTAGGAAAGTGGGAATGAGGAATCATACTGCTGATTCCAAGCAGCAGAAGAGACTTACCCATCTTCTCCCTTTCTATTTTTTCTTCTTTCTCTCCCTCCCTCTCTCTCATTCTCTCTCCTGCTTTCCCTTCCTTCCTGTTCCTTGTCCCCAAGGTGCTAATGAAGAATTAAGGTAAGGAAAACATAGATTACAATACTCTAAAGATTACTATTTCAAATGACAGAGAAAAGATGTTTGTGTTATATCATTTGTAGCATTAAGCATTTTTATGAAAATTAAGAGAAATTTGAGGTATATAGAACATGAGACAGAGATTAAGAAAGCTTGATTAGAATAAAGTCAAAAGAAATATTAAAGCAAATGACTGAAGGGCTACTCTCCTATCCATGTGCCTCAGGCAGTGGGGAAGGATGAAAAATAAGGCAAAAATAAGAACAGAAATAATAATGACAGAAAATACTGAGATGTAAATAAAACTTTTACAAAATAATAAGAGGAAATTTTAGATATAGCAAAGATCAAAATGATAGGTGATAGAACCTGTCTTAAGAAAGAAGAACTATTGTGAGGAATGAGAGAAGTACAACAGGTAGTAATTTTTACCTTGAGACATATTAGACACTCATAAAGTTTGAGGGAGAAGAATGTTTCCCTGGTGCTGAAGGACACACAGAGGGAAAAGAGGGTCAATAGGAGGAAGAGGGGAACATCTGTAATACTTTCAACAATAAAGGTAAATTTAAAAAACTAAAGGAGCTCTGTTCTGATTGGTTTCTAGTAATAAATAGGTATTCTTTGAATATTCCTAAAATTCCAAGACAATAGGGAAATTGAATAATGCTTTCAATACTACTATTATAAAAAAGCACTCTTGCAAAAACAAACTCAGAAAATTTTAAGAATCCAACTTCATAGAATTAAAGTAAACATTTGGCAAATAAAACTAGTTGAATGATTTTGAGATAATAAAAACAGCAATATTTTCTCTAATTTATCAATAGTAAGTATAATATAAAAGCACATTTTAAAAATTCTCTTTGGGAATGCTTTCTATAAATGTATCGGTTGGTTATGAAAAAATGTGAATTTGTGTACAAGTAAATTGAATCATGATTTAGACACTTTATTTCAATAGGAATCATGTTTTATAGTGTGTCAGTTTGAAGATAATTTCCAAGTTCTTTATGGAACTTAACAATAAAAAGACAAATACCAAATTGAAGAATGGGCAAAGGATCTGAACAGACATTTCTTCAAGGAAGATATCCAAATGTCCAATAAGTAGATGAAAAAAATGCTCAACATCATTAGGGAATTGCAAATCAAAACCACAATGAGATACCAGCTCACTCACACTATGATGGCTATAATCAAAGACACACAGTAATGAGCATTGGCAAGAATGTACAGAGGCCTCAGGCATTGTTGGTACAAATGTACTGAATGTACCATAAAATAATGCAGCTGCTGTGGAAAATGTTTTGTAGCTCTTCAAAAATTAAATACAGCCCTAATCAGTTTGGCTCAGTGGATAGAGCATCAGCCTGCGGACTGAAAGGTCCCAGGCTCCATTCCAGTCAAGGGCACATGTCCAGGTTGTGGGCTCAGTCCCCAGTAGGGGGCATGCAGGAGGCAGCCAATCAATGATTCTCTCTCATCATTGATGTTTCTATCTCTCTCTCTCCCTCTGTGAAATCAATAAAAAAAATATATATTTTTAAATTAAATACAGAGTTACCCTATAATCCAGAAATTCCACTCCTGGGTTCCAGTCTGGGAAATTCAACCGTATTTTTATTTTTTTATTTTATTTTTTAAAAATATATTTTATTGATTTTTTACAGAGAAGAAGGGAGAGGGATAGAGAGTTAGAAACATCAATGAGAGAGAAACATTGATCAGCTGCCTCCTGCACACCTCCCACTGGGGATGTGCCTGCAACCAAGGTACATGCCCTTGATGGGAATCAAACCCGGGACCCTTGAGTCCACAAGCCGACGCTCTATCCGCTGATCCAAATTGGTTAGGGCTCAATCATATTTTTATGCCAAAACCTGTACACAAACCTATGCCAACTAATAAACGGATAAACAAAATGTGGTATATGCACACAACAGAATATTTGTCCATAAAAAGGAAGGAAATACTAATATTTGATATTTATGGATAAACTTGAAAACATTATGCTAAGAAGCCAAACACAAAAGGCCACATGGAATGTGATTATGTTTATATGAAATGTCCAGAATAGGTAAAACATATAGCATATGCTCCATTGCCAAGAATGGGGAGTGAACGATAATGGGTATGAGGTTTTCTTGTGGAGGCGATAAAACTGGACTTGAATAATGGGTGATAATTATACAATCTAGTGATCACACTAAAAACCACTGAAATGTACATGTTGACATGCTGGTTTTTATGGCATGTGAATTACATCTCAATTTTAAAAAGATCTTTAGGAAACTTGAGACCTTAGGCTGATTAGACTTATTAATGGTTAATCACTGGACACCTACATTATCTTCTATAATAAAAGAGAAACATGCAAATGTGACCATTACCACCAGCCAATCAGAGCGGCTGTATGCAAATTAACCCAGCCAAGATGGAGGCCAACAGCCAATCAGAGTGGCTATATGCAAATTAACCCAGCCAAGATGGAGGCCAACAGCCACGGAACTAGAGCAAACCAAAGGGTTCTGTTGCAACTGCCTGCCTAGGCTGGCAGTTGGAAGTGGCACCAGGGCACCAGGAAGTGGGAAAGCAAGGTGGCGGGCCAGGGAGTGGGTAAGAGGTGGCAGGGGGTCGGCGGCCTGCTTGGTGGGCTTCCCAGGCCCTTTGTGGGGCATCGGGGAGTGGGTAAGAGGTGGCAGGGGGTCGGCGGCCTG
>PVJC01009411.1:0-45965 GCA_004026665.1 Murina feae
CTCCAGTGGGAAATGTCCAGGCCTGCACTCACCAGCCTTCCCACCCCCAGTGCATGAACCCTGAAGGGGCTGTGGGCAGCCTGAAAATGGCCCTCAACCCCTCACCCAGGCTGGCCAGGCATGCCAGCAGGTGGACATCTCCCCAGAGGTGTCCCAGACTGCAAGAGGGCACAGGCCGGGCTGAGGGACACCCACCCCCGGAGTGCACAAATTTTTGTGCACCGGGCCCCTAGTGTATAAAATAAGGTGCAAATTTGCCAGTTTCCTTTCTCAACCCATTGCAATTTTGCTTTCTGGCAATTTTCAACAGTTTGTCTCAAATAAACTCATAAAAATTCTGTACAGGTTTGGACATTTCTTACATTGACAAACCATCCCTACTCTCAGAGAGGTATCACTATCTTTACTGAGGTAAAAATCTGCCCTTGAAAATAAATCATTAGCACAGCCACAAAATGGAATTCAGGAGTCCAGGCCAACAGTTACTAACATTTAATCTCACTTTTTACAACGTGAATCCTGAGGGCATTGCATGGGACAATAAAAATCTCCCACTGCAGACCATTTCAGGAAGCAGCACTGGGGGAACGCATTAGGGTCAGATTAGGAATTAGTGAAGGAAAAGGTACAAAAGGTCAGGTAGCCTCTACCACTTCTGGTGCTACCGAGTGGTGGTGGGGTTGTTCTTTTTATGTTTTAAAACAGGGATAGAATGAGGAAAAAGAGGGTTTATGGGGTTAATTTGCATGAGAATAGGGGATTGGAGAGCTGAGGAATGTCAGGGAAATTTGTATGTTCACTAAAGACCACTGGGGTGTGTGAATCTTATGTTAATCAGAAACAGAGGGAGCACAAAGAGAAACCAAAGTAAATTGTAAGTGTATGATGTCCTTTTTCTTTTTTCTGATCTAGAAAATGACAGATTCCTCCTGCACGGTTGGCAGCACTGAATACCTTTGATTTAATCTATATTCTTTCTTTTCCAGGGTACTAGTTGGAAAGTATTTCGCAATAATTGTAACACGCTGCACACTCAGGTAGCTTATTAAGGGAGCAATCTGTAGGCAAGAGCCATTGATAACCTGGTCAGCCCCTTCAAGGCACCAGGATCTGGACCAACATTGTCAGTTAATGCTTTTCTCTGAACATGGCTGTAATGATATCTGAAGGTTCATTAGCTTGCAATTTTACAGAGCTAATAAAGGCGTTAATTAAGAATGCAATAACCCGCACGTGGAAGGAGACCTAGATCCAATTTACTATGCACTGAATACAAGCACCATTTTATGTATTAAACTATAAATGCCTACATTGTGGTTCTGCTATTAATTTATAACCCTTCACTGTTGGGGACTTGGTGAGACCTTGAGCTGAATGTGCCTAAGGGAGGGGTCTCCACTGTGTGCCTTTCTTCCTTTTTTGTCAGCCAGGTTCTATGTTCTGTCGGCTGACCTTTTCAGGACATCCGGTGCCACTCATTCTGCAGCAGTTTGCATCCGAATGGCTGCTTCGTCCTATCAGGGGCCTTTCCTTCTTCTACTATTTGAACTTCTCATATGGAAAAACACTCTGTCTAGAGATTAAATAACAGAGTTCTTGTTACCTGAGTAAAGGTATGAAGAAGTTCAGCACGAGTCTCCCCAAATGTGCCACTTGGGTATGTGAACTCTATTGAGCTGAAGGCAATCAAGACCCAGCAGATCCAAAAAACCTTTTAAATTTTATTTAATTTTTAAATTACATTTGACATTCAATATTGTTTTATATTAGTTTCGTGGTAGACAGTTAGACATGAGCAGAACAGGGACGATGGGTCAGATACAGAAGGTCACCAGGGCAGAAAGCGTTGGTGCCTAGCAATGGGCACAGCTGGGAAAACTAGGACCTTGCCCCCAGGCTGACCTTTCCTCTCCCAGCCCAGCGAATGCCAATCTTTTGGACTTCATGGACCACCAGTGGTTCACGGACCACCAGTGGTTTGTGGACCACCAGTTGGTGACCATTGATTTTGCTGGTCATGTGGGTTAAACCCTGGATCTTTCAAGCTGCTGGCTGAGCAATTCAGTCCTCTCCTGATTTTTTCTCCCCTGGAATATTGCCAGTCATGTGGACTCTCTTAGAGGAGAAATATATGACCCCCACAGAAGCCCTTTTGTGACCTTAACTATTAAGCTCTAGAGGTAACACCTAGGACTCAGTTGTAGTTCAGTTCTAGGCCTAGAAAAGCAGCAGAACCAGAGGAAGGGAAGCCTCGGCTGACCAGTTGCATTTGGAAACAGCTTAAGTGCCCATCAGCAGATCAGTGAATTAAAAATGGTGGTACAACTCTAACCAGTTTGGTTCAGTGGATAGGGCATCAGCCTGCGGATTGAAGGCTCCCAGGTTCAATTCCAGTCAAGGGCATGTATCTTGGTTGTGGGCACATCCCCAGTAGGGAGTGTGCAGGAGGCAGCTGATCGATGTTTCTAACTCTCTCTCTCTTCCGCTCTGTAGAATATCAATAAAATATATTTTTTTAAATAAACTATGGTACATCTACACAATGGAATACTATGCTTTCTGCCCTGGTGACCTTCTGTATCTGACCCATCGTCCCTGTTCTGCTCATGTCTAACTGTCTACCACGAAACTAATAGAAACTAATACTAATGACCCCTTTGCTGCCAATCAATCAGTGAAAACCATGACCCTGAAAGGACACCCCCGGAAAGGTGATGAAGATTCTACTGAGATCTTCCCCTGGGACTTCCCCTAAAATACCCACCCATAGGATGGAGGACTCAGTTTGGCTCTCCCTGTGGAGCACCTTTCTCCACCTCCTTTCCCCAGGCCGTTTTCCTTGCCTCGTTCTCTCTCCTAACTTCCAAGGGCTCTTCTTTTGCCCCTGTAACTTGTTTCCTGAGCCACTTGGCCCAGCTGGTTTACACCCTCCAAGGCTCACTTTTACTTCTGTGACTTCCTAAATTAACTTTCACTTATAATTTGAGTCTTGGATCTGAATTATTATTATTTTTAAAATTTAAATTCTTTATTGTTTAATGTATTACATATGTCTCCTCCCGCCCCTCCCCCCCATGACCTCTCCTCGGCCGCTCCCAACCTCCAGCACATGCCCCTCACCCCGCTACTGTTTGTGTCCGTGGGTTATGCTCATATGATGCATGCAAGTCCTTTGGTTGATCTTTTATCCCCTCCCTGCCTTCCCTCATAGGTTGGACAGTCTGTTGGATGCTTCTCTGTCTCTGGATCTGTTTTTGTTTATCAGTTTATGTTGCTCATTATAGTCCACAAAAGAGTGAGATCATGTGATATTTATCTTTCTCAGATTGGCTTATTGCTTAGCATAATGCTCTTCAGGTCCATCCATGCTGTTGCAAATGGTAAGAGTTCCTTCCTTTTTACAGCAGCATAGTATTCCATTGTGTAGATGTACCATAGTTTATTTAAAAAAATATATTTTATTGATTTTTTACAGAGCGGAAGAGAGAGAGAGTTAGAAACATCGATCAGCTGCCTCCTGCACACTCCCTACTGGGGATGTGCCCACAACCAAGATACATGCCCTTGACTGGAATTGAACCTGGGAGCCTTCAGTCCACAGGCTGACGTCCTATCCACTGAACCAAACTGGTTAGAGTTGTACCACCATTTTTAATTCACTGATCTGCTGATAGGCACTTAAGCTGTTTCCAAATCTTAGCTATTTTAAATTGTTCTGCTATGAACACAGGGGTGAATATGTCCTTTCTGATTGGTGTTTCTGATTTCATGGGATACATTCCTAGAAGTGGGATCACTGGGTCAAATGGGAGTTCCATTGTTAGTTTTTTTTTCTTTTTCTTTAAAATTTATTTATTTATTTATTTATTTTATTTTTTATTTATGTTAGTTTTTTGAGGAAACTCCATAGTGGCTGCACCAGTCAGCATTCCCACCAGCAGTGCACGAGGGTTCCTTTTTCTCCACATCCTCGCCAGCACTTACCATTTGTTGATTTGTTGATGATAGCCTTTCTGACAGCTGTGAAATGGTACATGATTGTTGTTTTGATTTGCATCTTTCAGATGGCTCTGAATTATTTTTAAGCCAGAACTCAGGTACCAAGGTGGCTGAGGTCTAGTCACCAATAACATTCTGGTGCCATTTTGCTGCCAACAGTTTCAGGTGAATAGAAAAACAACCTTCTTCTCCTTTACCTAAAAGAACTTAGATAGGGGGTCTGACCCCAAGAAGACTATTGCTAGAAATAACATATTTTTTGTTAATTCTAATTGGATGATATTTTTTCCATTGATGTTTTTAGAGAGAGTAGGAGAGAGGAGGGAGAAAGGAGAAGAGAGGAGAGAGGAGGAGAGGAAAGGAGAGGAGAGGAGAGGAGAGAAGAGAGAGAGAGAGAGAGAGAGAGAGAGAGAGAGAGAGAGAGAGAGAGAGAGAGAGAGATGTGAGACAGACACATCAACTGGTTGCCTCCTACATGCACCCTGGCCAGGGCTGGGGATCAATCCTGCATCCCAGGTACTTGCTCTTGACTGGGACTTGAATCCATGATTCTGGTGCACAGGCTGATGCTCTAACCACTGGGAACACTGGCCGGGTCAGCAATAGTTTTTTATCTGAATCACTTATCTGTATGGCAGGGCAAACATTTAATTACTAAACATTTGCTCTTCCTGTGAATTGTCCTCATCCCCTTTGAAGCTCAGGGCCCTACCCCATTCCTTAGTTCAGGATGGCATATAAGTTTCAATTGCCTCACTCATCCTTGGGTCTCATTCTTATGCAGCCCTCGTACATACCTAATTAAATTTGTTTTTCGTCTGTTAATCTGTTTTATGTTAATCTGATTATTAGTTCAGCCAAAGAACCTAGAAGAACAGACCTAAAACTTTTCCTCCCCTCCAGTCAGACATGCTTCCATGTGTGTGGCTAAGTGTTTTCTATGCTATTCCAGGAAAGGCTTTTCTCTGTACCTTTCACTTCTAGAATTCCCAGTTCCAGGCAGATGCAGCCTCCCACCTCCTGGCACTGTTTTCTGGTTGTTCATGTGCTCTGATCCCCGTACAAATGCTCTTCTCCTTCAGCCCGTACAGGAATAATCTATTGTATGGCTAATTGCCAACTTATTGTCTCCTGTGCTAAAGTGCCAAGAGGGTAGGGACCAGCTTCTCCTGTTCACTGTTGTATCTGCAGCATCTAGACCAGCATCAGAGGGCATTTGATCAATGGTTGTTGAATGTGCGTCTTTTTCACATCTTAACTAATAAAAGCGTAATATTAAAATTAACCATTTCTTCCGGATGGCCTAAGCCACGCCCACCAACCAATTAGAGTGACTGTATGCAAATTAGCCTAGCCAAGATGGCAGAGGCCAAAGCCCCGATGTGAGGCTTTTCTGGAGCTGCTGCCTCTGCCATCTTGGGAGCCTCCGCCCTGGGAAGGCATCTGGCGCCCTGGGCTAGCTGATGCCTTCCCAGGCGGAAGCCTCCAGGGCGCCGGACCAGCCCGCCGGACCCCGCGGCCCCCTCCTGGGAGGCTGATGGGGTGGCCAGCACCACCCAATGGGCTTTCCAGGTGGAGAAGCCTGGGAAGTGGGGGGATGGGACCAGCTGGGGGACCCCAAGGCCCCCTCCTGGGAAGCCTATGGGGTGGCCAGCGCCACCCCATCGCTTCCCAGGCAGATGGCCCGGAGGGTCAGTGGGAGCTATGGCCAGCCTGAAAACTGCCCTTAGCCCCTCACCCAGGCTTGCCACACCCCCTGGGGTGAGGGTTTCCACTGGGGAGCTTGACCAGCCTGCAAACAGACATTGGCCCCTCACCCAGGCTGGCCAGGCTCACCAGCAGGTGGACATCCCCAGAGGGGTCCCAAACTGTGAGAGGGCACAGGCCGGCCTGAGGAAACACAACCCCTCCCCGACCGCCCCAGTGCACAAATTTTTGTGCACCGGGCCCCTAGTAAGATCATAAGGGAGAAGGCTATATCCTTGCTTATTTTGATAGAAAGAAAGACTTCTAGGCTGAGTTGGACTTGAAAATATTTCTCATTAGGCAGAACCTAAGCTCTGATAAATTGATGTACTTTTAAATGCAGTCATTTAAGAGTTTTTCTGTTCAATCATTTTTGAGGTTATTATTTTTATAGTCTTTATTATAATTTTTGAAGGAAAAGGGGCATTTAACAAGACCAAGTGAAATAAAACATTTGGTAAATTATCCAGCTAATTCAGGATAAAAATCATGTTTTCAAAATAAGGTAACATTGACTATAATGCTACTTCCATTTTTTATACTAACAAGCTTTGTTTTTGTCATCTTGAATACATAAATTCTAAGGATGTAGAAGAAATAGTCCAATGTCTACTCACAATATTTAATTGTTAATTTTATTGCATATTTAAAATGTAATACGTAAAGTCACATATAAAATGCATTACTTAAAATATGGGTGGAAGATTTTAATTTACACTATTAGAAACCTTTTGGCATCTATTTTTTCATCATTGCTAGGGTCTCAGTTTTTCAGAGCGGTCTGTAGTTCTGTTGAAATTGTTTGGGATAGTGCACTTTTTGAATCTATGAGTGATGGGGTCACTGGAAATTCTACCCCAAGTCACCAGTAACCACTTAGATAATGTTACAGCCAATGGATTTTTATTCCTCCTGTTAGCTTTTTGACTCATCTATTTTGGCCACAGCCTAGCTACTTTCTATATTGCTTTGGTGATATTTGAAAGGCTCAATTAAAATGATATCCAACACATAATTTTCATACCTCCAAGCACAATTAATGTATAACACCATGACCTTTAAAAAATCAATTTCATTACATTATATCCATAAGCATATGAGCTAGATGAATTAAAGTTAGGCTAATATGTCTTCCTCAAACAATACTTTATAATTCAAAAATAAAGTAATAGAGTACTTTATAAGATGAAAGACTTCATAAGGAGTCAAATATAATTTTTTTTTAATCCTCACTGTGGATATTTTTCCACTGATTCTTAGAGAGAGCGGAAGAAAGAGGGAAAGACAGAGAGAAATATCGATGCCAGAGTAAACACATCGATTGGTTGCATCCTGCGTGCACACTGACCAGGGCCGGGCCAAGGAGGAGCCTGCTACCAAGGCACATGCCCTTGACTGGAGTCAAACCCAGGAACTTTAGGTCCACAGGCTGACTCTCTATGCAGCCAGGACTCAAATATAATTTGGAAAAAAAAATTGTTTAATTTTTAAAAAATCTCCAAAACATGCTTTTACTGAAACCAAGAAAAGGAAATGGATACCGAGGAGCATTAACAGTCTCAGATTTTTGTCTAGATTTCTGTCTTATTTAAACCTCTGGATTTCTGTCTTAAACCTCTGGACTTCTGTCTTATTTAAACCACTTAACGAATACTTTAACTGGTACATTATATGACCTTGATAAATTATATAATTTTAAAAATAAATATATTTTATTTATTTCAGAGTGGAGCAGAGAGGGTGAGAGAGATAGAAACATCAATGATGAGAGAGAATCATTGATTGGCTGCCTCCTGCACATTCCCGACTGGGAATCGAGCCTGAAACCTGGGCATGTGCCCTGACCAAAGCATGGCCTCCTGGTTCTTAGGTCGACACTCAACCACTGGGCCATGTTGGCCAGACTCAAATATAATTTTGTTTCATCTTTTCTGAGAGTTAATTGTGGAAACACCTAGGCTTGTGTTTGAGTGTATCTCAAGTGGGAAACTTCTGGCCCGCAAGCCTTAATAGGCCTGTGAAATCATCTGGCCTGGCCTTGCCAAGGCATTCGGAGTAAGTTAATTAAATGTTTGACCAAATATAGCAGGGTATTAAGTTGATAAGTTTGTATGGCCCATAAATGATGTTATAAATATCCAAATGGCCCTTGGCAGGAAAAAGGTTCCCCACCCACCCCTAAATTATATGAAGCATTTCCTACTGGGTATTTTGGAACAGTTCTGTGATCTAGACTTGTATCTTCATTAACCTCACCTTAAGCAATTATTAAGCAGCAAATATTTAATGTGTAATATTTAGTGAGTGATTAAAAAAAAGTGATTTGTAACCTGAGTTGCTAAAGATGAATTTGAAACTAGAGAGTGTTTGCGTTTTCTAATTGTTGTCTCCCTGACCCATTCCTCCTTGTCTTCCCCCACTTTTCCCTAATACAGATTTATAAAGGATTCAAACAATGAAATATGTGACATAGCTCCTGAATCTTGCTTCTGGTCTAAATCTCATATTTCATTGATTTTTGACATGACACCCTCCCCCTGTTTTAACATCTCTGAAATCAAGATGCATCTTACCATTAATGGCATCTTACAATTACTGTCGTCCAAGTCGCAGTTGTGATGTGGTTATAAGGATCTGGTCATAGCTATTCATTTTGTTGTCACTTTAATTGAATTATATGCATTTAATTGCCACTTACAATGTCTTCAGAATAATCTCAGTATGACTTGACATCGAAACAAAAAGTTATTGTATTTGTAAAATGCATGTGATATATAATGAAAATCTATGACTAAGTCAGTCTAAAAGACTTTTTTCCACATGTAAAAAGTAATTCAAGTGATAAGAAAGAATTGTGTCAGCATTTAATGTGTACTATTTTCTCTTTTTATTGGTACAACGATATCTTAGATTTAATGATATATGGTAGTGTTTGCTTTGGATTGAAAATTTAAATCTCATGTCCTTTCCTTGGTAAGTTTTTTGTTCTGATGTGCTCAATGTATCCGTAGCTTCTAAGATCACATTTAAAGGAAATTGTCTGCAACCTGTTTACTATGAACTCTGTTCAAGTTCAAACTGCAGTTTTTCAATCAAACTTCACTTCAGAGTATTGCAAAGGGGGACTAAAAAATCTGGTGAACATTTGCAATAAGAGGAAGTATTAAAATCCATAAAGGTGCAAGAGGGTTTGAGATTACAGGCGCATCACAGTTAGATAAAGTACATATTGCACAGTATTTTCTCTAAAAAAATCTCTATGGCAACACGATTTTTTAAAAACCTTGTAAGTAAGGTTGGGGCCATTTAATCATCAGACACGCATTTGTTGTGTAGTTACCGCATGTAGGACTCAATGTTAATTCATACCTAATATTCATTGAGCCTACTGTGTGTTAGGCATTGTGCTGGGCTCTAAGAATATATAGCAAAAGAGGGTCGCAGCCCGCTTGGAGTGTGTTTTCTATTGGGGAAGGAAGGCCAATGATAGCAGGAGACATTGCTGAGTTTTGTAGATATTTCATTCTGTGAGCCTGAAAGCCTGCTCTGACCACGTCCTGCAGGTGAAGCACCAAAGAGGAGGAGTCAAGGTCCTGGCAGGAGACAGGTGGCACGCTCGAAGTAGCTGCTGTGGAGAGTTTGTTCAAGGGACTATTTGCAAAGGTGTGAGCAGAATATAGGAAAATCACAGGATACTTTGTACGTGAGGAGCCAGTAATAGTCATGGGGAAAGAGGGAGGATGGGAGAAGTGGAGGGTAAGGGGATGGGGTTCTACCCTCAGGCCTGAAGAGGACCTGAAGCCTCAGCAGGAACAATCTGAGGGAAATCACAGACAGCAAGGAAAAAAGTTCTCAAGGGTTCAGAGAGGCGCTTCGGGGTGACTAAGAAAAAGGGCCCTGGATCGAAACGGGTCACGGCTTCAATTATAGCTGTGTGTTTATTATTTGGTCTTTTGAGGCTACTAACGCTCCCCAGTATCCATTTCCTTTTCTCCATTTCAGTAAAAGCATGCTTTGGAGATTTTGCTGACCACACGGTTTCTCAGCTACAGGCTATATTGCCGAGTAAACTCTGGACATCTGACCAAATTGGACCAGTGGTTGTGGACGGAGGTGATGTGTGCAACTTCTGGATTATCTTATTGACACTTGGTTCTAACTCTCACCCCTCACCCCTGGCTGGGCAAGAAAATAATTGCAGCACGTCTGGAAGCCACATGCTGAGGAAACTGGATCCGCCTCTTACCTCTGGATTTCTGTCTTATTCAAACCATTGTATGTATAGGCTTTTTTGTTCTAGCAGCTTAGCTCATACTTTAACTAATATGTTATAAGACCTTGATAAAGTATATAATTTTGCTAAGTCTTAGTTTATAGTAAAATAATTTCATCTCAAATGGTTTATGTGAGGATGAAATGAGATGATGTATATGAAGTACTTTATATATCAAGAACACAGTACTTGATGAACATTCAGTGAGAGTGGGTATGATTAAAGACTAAGTGTTGCACAAAATGAGGTGCTGGATCTGACCGGCAGCCCCTGAATGATGGATGAACAGATCACTCCGACAGTTTCACTGTGGTGGGGAGGGCTAAGGGATGGTCTGGCTGAAGGAGACTGGCATCGTCCACTGCCTGCCTCCTTAGGTTTTTATTGCAGTTTATCATTAGATGCAGTCAGTAGGGTGAGTAATCTTGGGAGGACATATGTTTACATTGTCCTCTAGGCAAGGGCATCCAGGGATTAAGCATGAGGATTCCAGTAAACACCCGGGGGTCTGCTCATGCACAGACTTGTTTGGAAAGGTCAAGGAATAATTAGGGGCGTCGCCTTCAACACTCCTCTAAATTTCCCCTAAGTAGGAATTCCGATAAACAGGGCAGGCGGCCTTCCTCACACTTCCCTTTTCTCAGAATGTCCTCCTTGCAACTTTCCAACCAAGTCTCTTGTGCTCCCCAACAAAGAGGTAGTCTGTGGAGTATGTGAAACAGTGAGAAGTACATATAGTCGTCCCTACCCGTGCTTCCTGTTATCAGCTGGTCTTTGACCTTAGTTCCTGACACAGATCTCCTAAATCCCTGTAATTTCCTGGGTGGTAGGAGGGTCTTTTGTTCTAATGAGGCCACTTTTGGTGGGCTTCTGGAAGGAGGCTGCTCATTAGGAAGGACCAAGCCATGATTAGAAGTTTAAAACTTGATGCCCCACTTCCTATTCTCTGGAAAGAGAAGCAGTTCTGGAAACTGAGCTAATGATCAACTAGGCCTTTATGATGAAGTCTCCATAAAAGTCCCTGCACTATGAGGTTCAGAGAGCTTCTGGCCGTGGACATGTCCATGTGCTGAGAGGGTGGTGCTGTCCAACTCCACGGGGACAGGAGCTCCTGTCCTCGGAGCCCTTCCGGATACCTCTTCATCTGGCTGTTCACCTGTATTCTTTATTGTGTCCTTTATCAGATGCAGGTGTTTTGCTAGCCATCCTGGTAAATTACTGAACCTGAAGAAGGGGTCATGGGAATCTCGATTTGTAGCTGGTTGGTCAGTATGGGTGATGATCCGGGACTTGATATTGGCATCTGAAGTGAGGGCAGTCTTCTAGGACTGAGCCCCTAAATTGTGGGATCTGACACTTAATTCCAGGTACGTAGTGTCAGAACTAAATTGGATCATAAGGCCACCCTCACCCCCAAATCCATAGTTAGCATTCCCTACTTTTCTACTTGCTATGAAAATTTTCCTGACATACTGGTATATTAGTTATCTATTGCTACACGACAAAAAAACCCCCACATGCAACAACAACCAACCTTTGTTCTAATCTCACGGTAATTGTGGGTCAGGAATTCAGGAGTGACCGAGCTGGGCAGGTCTGGCTCTGGGTTTCTTTTGTGATGGTAGTGAGGGTGTCCGCAGAGGCTGTAGTCAGTCATGCATGCCTGGCCAGGGATGGAGGGTGTGCCCCTGAAGTGGCTCCCTCACACTATCATTGGCAGGAGGCCTCAGTTCCTCATCATGCAGGCCTCTCCATAGGCTACTCAGGAGTCCTCACATGTCAGCAACCCTCCTGCCCTGCCCCTGCCTTCCACAGTGAGCAATTTAAGAGAGAGGGGAGAAGGAGTTGTAGGGTTATTTATTTATTGAAATCCTCACCTGACGATATTTTTCCATTGATTTTTAGAGTGAGTGGAAGAGAGAGGGAAAGACAGACAGAAATATTGATGTGAGAGAAACATATCAATTGGTTGCCTCCCGCATGCGCCCTGGACCCAGGCAGACCCTTGACCAGAACTGAACTTGGGACCTTTCGATCTGCAGGCCGATGCTCTATTCACTGAGCCAAACTGGTTAGGGCAGTTACAGGGTCTTTTATGATCTACCCTCCAAAATCACTTCCACTCTTCTGCTCATTAGAAGTGAATCACCAAGTCCAGCCCATATTCAAAGGGAGAGAAAGCAGGCTCCACCTCCTCAAGGGAAGCATCTCAGAGAATCTGTGGACGTGTTGGAAAGCCACCACAGCTTTAAAAGTGCTGCCAATAATGCTAGGCAAGAAATGACCATGAAACCTAGGCAGCATAAAATTATGTGTTTACAGTCGATGTGTCTGAGGGTGGCTGGAACAGCTCTGAGAATCTCAGCGGGGCCCATTCACATGGTTGAGGCTAGCTTTATTTAACCAGTGACAGTCAGCCTAGGTCAGGCAGGGTAGCATCTGACACCTACTTAATTTTGGTTTTCAACTTATATCTCAGGTCTAGAGATAATTACTCTTTAAGTAATTATGGAAAACACATCAAATGTGTTCCTGGCTGTTATAAAGATGTACTGAAATTCCAATTTCATTCAGAATTTAAAAACAACTTCATAGATGACCTGTAAAATTAATTATCTCCACATTTAAAATTTATTGTCAGTATGATAATACTGGTGTTATTTATCTGTGATGATTTGCATGATTAATCTATAAATATCATTCAATTCTTATTTCTCCTTTATTGCAAACTATCTGAATACATTTGTTGCTACCATATTTTTCCTTATAGGGCTTAATATATAAAGTACACTTATTTTTGAAGTACACATAACTTTTTTTTTGCATTGTATTCAGTTTTTGAACTGAATGTATGCCTCTTCCATTTTATCTGTTTAAGTCTTTAGGTTTTCATCTACAGTTTATTTTAGCGTTATAAAAATACAATTGCTCTGGATTTAACTTGTAATATGTGTTTAAAATTCACTAAGGTATCAGTGGAATGATTTTGTTTTTCTAAATTGTCTGGTTTCATTATAGTAAGCATGAGAGATTTTAGTTTTATTAAATTTTAAACTATTGAAAGAGTGCTATGTTGCTTTATTATTTTAAATAAATAGTTTAATTAAATTTGACATGCAAATATAACACATATATTTGAAGAATCAGCATATTTCACTAGTTTCTGTTTGTTTATGCCCTTGGTTTCCTGTAGGGCACAGCTGTAGGGTTAAGCCTGGGACTGACCTGTTGGCAAAGCCACAAACAAGTCCCAGCTTAGAGGGCACAGTACTCTTAGCATAATTAGGTTTGAACTTATGACTCTCCCTACATCTTATCTGGGAAGCTAATGGGCTGAGGGAGATGTAGCAAGTGCTGCCAAACAAATGAAACTCACAAGAACATTGTAACTATGGTGACCACTACCTTGTTTACCTCTGACTATGAAATAAAGGCTCAGCTTGCCTCTGGATCTCTCTCTGTGGCCTCAGCCAGGCACAGGAAGATCCACCTGGACCAGCTTATTCTCTTGGTTTGTCTTTTCTTCATCCTTCACTGCTCTCACTCAGGCTTTCGAACCCTTGGCTGAGCTGGCTTGGCAGTTTCCCTCTTTCCTCTCATAGGGACTAAGAACCCTCTCTGTGTGGGTTCACATCAACAGAATTCTCATCATGGCCTAACCACTTTTTAGTCATGTATGCTGGGCAAATTTCTTAAACTATCCATACCTCAGTTTCTTATCTATCTATTTTTTATTATTTTATTTTTTTGTTAATCCTTACGGGAGGATATTTTTCCCATTGATATTTTTATAGAGAGTAGAAGGAGAGGGAGAGAGAGAGAGAGAAAGAGAGAGGAGAAAAACATTGATGTGAGAGAGACACATGGATTGGTTGCCTACCGCATGCTCATGGGATCGAACCTGCAACCCTTCAGTGTGTGGCTGACACTCTAACTCCAGAGCCACACAGGTCAGGGAAGTTTCTTATTTGTTTAATGGGAATAATAATATTACTTTCTTAAGTGTTATTTAAATATATATCCTATATAATAAAAGTGTAATATGCAAATTGACCCTAACAGCAGAATGACTGGAAATGACTGGTCACTATGACACACACTGACCACCAGGGGCCAGATGCTCAATGCAGGAGTTGCCCCCTGGTGGTCAGTGTGCTCCCACAGGAGGAGCTCTGCTCAGCCACAAGCCAGGCTGACCACTGCTAATGCAGCGGTGGTGGTGGGAGTCTTTACTGCCTCCTTAGCATCACTAAGGATGTCCAACTGCAGCTTAGGCCTGCTCCCTGCTGGCAAGTGGATATCCCCCAAGGGCTCCTGGGCTGCCAGAGGGATGTCTGACTGCCAGATTAAGCCCGATCCCCCAGGGAGGGGGCCTAAGCTGCAGGTGGACATCCCCCAAGGGGTCCCAGACTGCGAGACGGCACCAGCCAGGCTGAGGGACGCCCCCCCCCCAACCTGAGTGCACAAATTTTTGTGCACCTGGCCTCTAGTGTGTGTGTGTGTGTGCATGTGTGCATGTGCGTGTGTGTGTGTGTGTGAATATATATATATTTCAGAGAGGAATAGAGAGAGGGAGAAAGAGAAACATCAATGATGAGTGAATTATTGATTGGTTTCTTCCTGCATGCCCCACACTGGGGATTGATCCTGCAACCCAGGCATATGCCCTTGACTGTAATTGAACCTAGGGCTCTTCAGTCTGCAGGCCAGTGCTTTATCCACTGAGCCAAACTGGCTAAGGCTTAAGTGTTATTTTGATGAATGAATGAGATTATTTATGTAAAGCACTTAACCCAAGGCCAGGCATACAATAGGTGCTGAATAATTGTTAGCTGAATTACTAGTATTATGATGATTACTTATACTGCTAAATTTATAATTTATGGGAAAGCAGAGATATAGCAACTCTATTAACCTTTATTTAATTTGGATTTTGAATCATTTAATCTTCTTTATCTCATGTAAACAATATACAGAACATATTGTAGTTGTATAATCAAATCACTAAATGTCAGAGGGAGAATTTTTCAAGGGAGGGGCTTCAGTGGGCTATTCTGCAGAATCAGGAACTTGCTTCAGACCTCAAAGGAATAGCAAAGCTCATGAAAGAATCCCGGGATTATAAAATATCAGAAATGGAAGGTTTTTATTTTGCACATGAGAAAATAGAGCCTGAGAATTACTCTCCACCATGTAAGCATGCAAAGAGAAGTCTCCAGTCTCACTGGAACTCAACCTTGCTGGCACTCTGATCTTGGACTTCCAGCTTCCAGACTGTGAGAAGAATATTTTTGTTTTAAGCCACTTAGTCTATGATACGTCATTAAAGCAGCACAAACTGACAAAGACACATATCCTTGGACTATTTGTCTTATTTTTTTCATCTATAAAATAGGCCTAATGACTTTAACCTTAATGGGCTGTTCCCAATAAGGTATACATTACTTCATAAATGTAATTGTATTACAAAGTACTGGTACATTATCTGTCTCTGATACAAAGTGTGGTAATTATTATGTTATTAAATAGCTGGCCCAGGACCGTGTGCCTGGGGAAGAACTAAGGCTACAGTAGTGGTGGTGATGGAATTCTTCCTAGCATTTCTTTCCCCATCCTTTTGGTAACTGTATCTCCCCTTCTATTGGGGAACTGTCCCCCTTCATGCACCTCTCATGGGCCTGCTTGCCCCCTGGCCATAGGGATAACTTGTGAACCAGATCTGGCCAATTGTGTTGCCCCATACCTCTAGCCACAGTGATTGGCCAATGGATGGACACTGAGTTGGAATCTGGACCTATCAGAATCTTTCACTGAGGTTTCTATATATACATGTTGGGAGAAAAAAAATTACCCTTTTTTCAGTGTTTCTAAACTAGGCTGATAAGATCTGGGTGTGTCACAATCAGCAAAATGTAGAGACGGAGGAAAAGAGAAGGGGCAGAGGGACCTGAAAAGTATCATTAGGAGTCTGAATCTACACCTTAACTTTCCAGTTATCTCAATCTGTACATTCCAATTTTCTGTCACTTGTAACCCTGAGTAATGTTAGGACAAATTCAGTTTTCCAGATTCTTGTCTCAATGTGTTATTCTTTAGGTCAGGGCTTTTCTAGACACATCCCAGTGCTTTACTAATTAGTTGAGATTACTTAGGACTGATTCTGGGTAAAGTTGTTGAGCCAAGAGAATAACAAACAACCTGTCCTATGAGTGCCTCAAATCCAACTGGGGATGCAAAACACTCAAAAGTTAACCAAGAAAATAAAGCAAACAGTGACAAATACCAACTGACTTGAAGTGTTATATACTTTGGAGAAGGAATACAAGGCTCAGGATTTTGGAGGTCAGTCAAGAGAGACTTTGAGGAAAGAGGTAGGAATTTGAGGTGGACAGAAGCTTTTGTAGAGGATCTGGAGAGTGTCACAAATCATCTACATTAATAAAAGAGAAACATGCAAATTGGTGTCACTCTGCTATACCCCAAGCCACACCCACCAGCCAATCAAAGCAACTAGATGCAAATTAACTCAACTAAGATGGGAGCCAGCAGCCATGGAGCTGGAGCAAGCAGGAGGCTTGGTTGCCCCAGCGATGGAGGAAACTAAGTTTTCTACCTGCTCTGGCCGGCTGTGGCCTCTGCTCAAGGCAACAAAGTTTCAATTATAGAAGATAAATAAATCCCAGATACCTGCTTCCAGCCAGCCTTGCTGGGAACTTAGGTCGCTGGGGGCCGTGGCCAGCTTGCAAACAACCATCAGCCCCTCACCCAGGATGGCCACACCCTCGTGGGGTGAGGGTCTTCACTGGGGGTCTTGGCCAACCTGCAAACAGCCATCAGGCCCTCACCCAGGCTGGCCAGGCACCCCAGCAGGAACCCCACCCTGATCTGGGACACCCTTCAGGGCAAACCAGCCAGCCCCCACCCATGCACCAGGCCTCTACCTATATAATAAAAGGGGAATATGCAAATTGACCCTAACAGCAGAATGACTGGAAATGACTGTTCACTATGACAAACACTGACCACCAGGGGTAGACACTCAATGCAGGAGCTACACCCTGGTGGTCAGTGGGCTCCCACAGGAGGAGCTCTGCTCAGCCACAAGCCAGGTTGATGGCTGCCAGCACAGCGGTGGTGGAAGCCTCTCCTGCCTCCTTAGCAGTGCTAAGGATGTCCAACTGCAGCTTAGGCCTGCTCCCTGCTGGCAAATGGACATCCACCGAGGGCTCCAGGGCTGTCAGAGGGATGTCTGACTGCAAGCTTAAGCCCGATTCCCAGGAAGTGGGCCTAAGCCAGCAGGTGGATATCCCCTGAGGGGTCCCAGACTGTGAGAGGGCACAGGCTGGGTTGAAGGACCCCCCTGAGTGCACAAATTTTTGTGCACTGGGTCTCTAGTAACAATAATAAGTGTGAAGCTGGCAAAGAGAGTGAGGGCGGAGAGTTTCTGTTTCAGGGCAGTGGGAGGAAAGAGCAGAATGGTAAAATGGTGCTTTAAGTACTTTTTGAAAATTCTATTATGGAAACTTCAAAAATATTCAATCATAGAATAGTATAATCAGCTGTAATAGTTACAAATATTTTACCATTCTCATTTTATCTACCCACCTTAGTCTTCATTAAATTCCTCTTTCCCCACTTCCACTGTAATTTTTAAAAAATATATTTTCACTAATGTCAGAGAGGAAGGGAGAAAAAGAGAGAGAGAGAGAGAGAGAGAGAGAGAGAGAGAGAGAGAGAGAGAGATCAATGATGAGAGAGAATCATTGATCGGCTGCCTCCTGCATGACCCACATTGGGGATCGGGCCTGAAACCCAGGCATGTGTCCTAACTGGGAATCGAAAAGTGACCTCCTGGCTCATAGGTCAATGCTCAGCCACTAAGGCATGCCAGCCGGGCTCCACTGGAATATTTTAAAGAAAATCCAAGATATCATATAATCTTACCCTTAAATATTTCATCATTATCTTTAAAAGGTAAGGGCTTTTCTCCCCTCAATATAAGCACAATAACATTATCATACTTTAAAAAAATAATAATTTCTTAATATATTATCTAATTCAAAGTCCATGTTCAATTTTCTCCAATTATTTCCTTTGCTCAGATGGTGTTACTCAGTGGTTAGAGTGCTGGCCCTCACACCAAAGAGTCTCAGGTTCTATTCGAAGTCAAGGGCAGGCACCTAGGTTGCAGATTTGATCCCCTGTCCCAGTAAAGGTGGGTGCAGGAGACAACCAGTCCATGTGTCTCTCTCACATCTGTGTTTCTCCCTTTCTCCCTCTCTGTGTCTCTCTCCCTCCCCTCCTTCTACTCTCTCTAAAAATCAGTGGAAATAACAAAACAAAACAAAACAAAACAAAAAGAAGGTCCACACACAGTTGGTTGTGTTCCTTAGACCTCTTGTTACTTACAGTAGTTCCGACTACTCCCATTACTTAATTTATATTTTTTTAAAAAAATACGTTTTTACTGATTTTTAGAGAGGAAGGGAGCACAATCGAGAGAAATATTGGTGAGAGACCAAACCTGAAACCTGGGCATGTGCCATGACCGGAAATTGAACCAGCAATCTTTTTTTTTTTTTAAATTTATCTTTATTGTTCAGATTATTACAGTTGTTGCTCTTTTTACTCCCATAGCTCCCCTCCTCCCATTTCCCACCCCACCCTCTGTCACCCCCCCCACTGTCTTCATCCATAGGTGTACGATCATTGTCCATTCTCTTCCCGCACCCCCAACACCCTTTACCCCCGAAAATTGTCAGTCCACTTCCTTTCTATGCCTCTGATTCTATTCTATTCACTAGTTTATTCTGTTCATCAGATTTTTTATTCACTTGATTTTTAGGTTCACTTGTTGATAGATATGTATTTGTTGTTCATAATTTTTACTTTCCTTTTTCTTCTTCTTCTTCTCAAAGGATACCTTTCAGCATTTCATATAATACTGGTTGGGTGGTGATGAACTCCTTTAGCTTTTTTTTTGTCTGTGAAGCTCTTTATCTGACCTTCAATTCTGAATGATAGCCTTGCTGGGTAAAGTAATTGTGGTTGTAGATTCTTGCTGTTCATCACTTTGAATATTTCTTGCCACTCCCTTCTGGCTTGCAGAGTTTCTGTTGAGAAATCAGCTGATAGTCGTATGGGTTCCTCCTTGTAGGTAACTAACTGCTTTTCTCTTGCAGCTTTTAAGATTCTCTCCTTGTCTTTTGCTCTTGGCATTTTAATTATGATATATCTTGGTGTGGTCCTCCTTCGGTTCTTTTTGTTTGGAGTTCTCAGTGCTTCCTGGACTTGGAAGTCTATTTCTTTCACCAGGTGGGGGAAGTTTTCTGTCATTATTTCTTCAAATAGGTTTTCAATATCTTGCTTGTTCTCTTCTTCTGGTATCCCTATAATTCTGATGTTTGTGCGCTTGAAGTTGTCCCAGAGACTCCTTACACTATCTTCATACTTTTTGATTTTTCGTTTGTTTGTTTGTTTTTTTGTTTTGGCTTTTTGGCTGGGTGGGTTTTGCTTCTTCATATTTCATATCTTTGACTTGATTCTTGTGATCCTCTCGTCTGCTGTTGGATCTCTGTATATTATCCTTTATTTCAGTCAGTGTATGCTTAGTTTCTAGCTGGTTCTTTTTCATATCCTCGAGGGTCTCACTAAATTTATCAGCAGTCTCTAGAAACTTCTTGAAAAACCTAATAACCGTGGTTTTGAACTCTATATCCAGTCGTTTGCGTTCCTCCATTTCTGTCTTTTGTGACCTGTTTCTTAGTCTCCGCATTTTGGCTTTCTGTGCTAGGTGTCCTATATAGGGCCCAGTGATTCAGCCTCCCCAATCACCTGGGGTGGACACTCTTGTTGTACGCCTTTGAAGGCTGGGTGCAGAGTCTTGTTGTAGTTATCACTGGAGGTATCACTGGGGGGAAATGACCTGCAGGCCTTTCTCCTCGTTGTTCAGAGTTTGGATCTATTGGAGTTCTGTCCCAGTTGCAGACCCTTAGGTTATGCTGCAGGCAGGCAGGTGCACAGCTTGGGCGGGGTTGTAGGTAGGGTGGGGCGGGGTCTCAGAATCACCGGGGGTGGAGCGACTCACAATGGCATCCCCTCTGCTGATGCCACAGTTTCTACCGGGTTTGGCGTCTCGAAGCCCTGGGGTCTGCGCACAATTCTCAGTCCCCGAATCTCCTGGTCAGTGATTGCTGCAAATAGCAGTGCTAGAATGCCACTGGTCTTCCGCCACCCCATTGCCCTACAGCCCGCGTTGCATTCAGTGCGACCCGGGAGTTTATAATCTTCCAAGCCTTGGACCTGATTGCTGCTGCCACCCTTTCACCCGCACCACCGCACGCTATGCCACCGCCTCCGTTTTGTGCATCCGTATCTTTCAGTTTGGGCGCTGGGAGCTTCTCAAAGCACTCCTCTTGACTTTTAGATGTAAAACTTCCCCTCCCTTGGTTCTGGAGGATGGCCGTTTATCTGTATAGTTGTATTTCTATAATGTAGGTGTGGAGGCTGTGCATTTAGGTATATACTTCATGCCGCCATCTTGGTTCCTCCTGAACCAGCAATCTTTATGTGCATGGGACAACACAACCAACTGAGCCACACCAACTAGGGCTCCACTACTTCCTCTAAAAATTTTGTAATTTTTCAAGGAAACTGGTCATTTTTCCCATGGAATTTTTCATGTATTGGATTTGGCTGATTGTATCATCATGGTGTAGTTTAAAATGCTTTTCCGTTCCCTGTGTTTCCTGGAAATTGGTAATAAAGAGGTCTGGAAACTGGATTAGATTTTGCTTCAGTTATTATTGTTATGATTTGGGGAAAGAATACTTTATAGAAGATGCAGGGTACTTTTTAATGCATCTCATTAAGAGACACATAATGTCTGGAGTCCCCTTTTAGTGATGTTACAGTTGATCAGCAAATTTTAGTCAAAACTGCTATTGTAGTTTTTTTTTAAATCTCCCTTTCTAGGATTCTGATTGGAGTCCATGGGGCTGAGCTGGTGGAAAAATCTAATTCACAGAGTAGGCAGCACTCAGACTCACCCTTCCCCTGAGACCAGAAAGCCATTGTCCCTGGGCCACGCTTGTGCCTGACCTTTGAGAGCCTCCCTTGGGTGGTTGGATTTCCCAGGGAGCTATTCAGACCCTCTGGCAAATGGGTTCCTGCTGGTCTGCCCACCAGTCTGCCAGACCCTTCTGAAACTTTGAATGAATGAGGAAAGTCCAAAGAGATTTGCCAGAATGCGTGATATTAGATTTCTTTAGCAAGAATGCTTGTCACTTTGCCACTTTCCAATGAAAAAAATCCCCACTGATTGTCTAACAATGCAAACAAAATGAAAATTCAAGGCAATGTCACATGAAAATATTAAGCCACAGAAATTTATTAGGCAATATAGAAGGGCTTTTTTTTTTCTTTATGGTCTTGAGTTATACAACTTGCCCTCTGAACTGGATAATTTGATTATGCCATCAGCTGTCTTGGCAATTCAGGTTTGCTCCTAGATGATAATGACCCCCCCTTCTCCCCTTCCTATGTGAAGATAATTGTGTTAGCTTCAGACTTTTTAAACTTGTCGTAGAATTTGGGTTTTACAGTAGGCTTTAAATATAGAGAAATTGTGTTAAACAGATTGATGAATATGCTAATTTAGTTAACTCATTTGACTCAGCTGCAAAAGAGAGTTTAGTTTTAGAATTAAGGAATTCTACACATGTTTTTGCTTTTGGTATGATGTTGAGATCCTTTGCAAAACTCAAGATAATAGAAAGCAAATGCATCTGCCCTGCCTTCATTTTTCCTCATAATATCTAGTGTTTTGAGAGTTTCATTTCTGTGTCTGCCCAGAGGGCTTGTTCTGTGTCAGGTGCTTGGTTTCTGTATTCTGGAAGTCTTCTCTTTTTTTTTTTTTTTCTGGAAACATTTTTTTGTGTGTGTGTTCATAGACAGTATTAAAATGTTTGAAGAGGTGTTACAAAGTATTTCACATTTTTAAAAATAAAATAGACTTCTCCAAGTTATTTATTCCATCTTAGGTCTTTTTTCTTTCTCTCTCTCATTCACCACAAGCTGAACTCGCCAAAGTCCCTTGGGGAACTTTATCTAATACATCATTGTTTCCTCAATTCTGAGCACAGTGCGTGGCCCATGGCAGGTGTCCAATGAATGAATACTTACTGAATGAGTTAATGAGTGAAAATGAACTTTGGGAATTTTCTTTCCTCTTTTCAATCCCATATTCCCCAAGTAGGCCAATGAGGGCACCCGTGTTGATACTGGTTTTTAGGAAACTCTGAATAGCAATTACAGCCCACTTCTTTTGCCTAGAGAAATCTAGAGACTTATTTATTTATTTATTTTGGGTAAATGGTCAGCTAAATTCAGATCACTAATTCCAGTTTACATAATACTAGAATCAAAACATTTTGGCCAAGGGCTATGATTATGAAAAAACTTCTAAAGTCAAAAACAGTGGCACTGTATTTATTTCCTGTGGCTGCTGTAAAAATTGCCACAACGGTGTGGCTTAGAACAACAGAAATGTACACTCCCTCAGTTCTGGAGGCCAGAAGCCTGAAATCAGTATCACGGGGGGCGACACCAAGGTGCTGGCAGGGCCGAGCTCTCTCCGGAGGATCAAGGGGAGGATGTATTCATTGTCTCTTCTGGCTTCTGGCGGCTTCCAGCACAGCTTGGCTGCTGCACCTGAAATGTTTACCAATCATTTTTTGAAAGTAGGTAGACAGAAAAGAATGCAAAATTTCAAGATAGAAACATGCCATTAAAAGTTGCTCTTTGTATTAGAAAGTGCAACTATCTGCTAGCAGCCATAGTTTTAGTTGTGTTCAGCCCTCTCACTGAGCGTTGGCATTGACGGACCATAGTGTGCAGGTAGGGAACATAGTCCCTGCCTCTTTCGTAGCAGGTGGGGCTATTTGACTGAGTTCTCACTATTCAGCATAAGTCAAAGTGATATGGGCAACTTCGGCATCACTTTCTCTTTTTAAAAAATATGTTTTTATTGGTTTAAGAGGGGAAGGTGGAGGGGTATAGAAACATCATTGACCGTCTGCCTCCTACATGCTCCCCACTGGAGATACTTGTCCTTGACCAGAATCAAACCCAGGACCCTTCAGTCCACAGGCTGATGCGCTAATCACTGAGCCAAGTCAGCTAGGGCTGCATCACTTTCTTAAAGAAAAATTGCTCACTTTCTTCTTCTCCTTTCCCCTTTTTGGGCAGGGTGCTGATGTGATGGTGAGTCTGGCTGCAGAGGTGAGCATACCACCCTCCCAGACTGTAGATGATAAAACAAATGGCTTACTGGAGCAGAGCAACCTTATCACCCTGTGCCACCCACTTACCTCCAGGAACCACAGGAGAGGGAATAAACTGTATTGTTTGAGTCAACATTTTAGGGTCCATCTTCTATATAAAAGCCAAGCAACTGGAACGACCAGAATGACCAGTTGCTATGAGTTGCACTGTGGTGGGCCAACTGGCCCGATAGGGGTGGGGCCGCCTCCCTTGGACCCTCTTCCCAGCTGGCCCCCCCTACGATTGCCCCCAAATCGGGGCCTGGGCTGGCTAGTCAACCTCCCTCGGCCCCTCTCCCTCTCCTCCGCCACCAGCCAGACCCCACCTGTGCACGAATCTGTGCGCCAGGACTTTCGTTTGTTATAACAGCTCAGCTTATAAATGGACTAATACATAGACAGGATTAGGAAAGAAGCTTATTTTTCAGATTCGACTATTGCTGTTTGTCCCTTTAGTAAGATATGTTGGAATATATATATATTATTGATTTCAGAGAGGAATGGAGAGGTGTGCCCTTGACCAGAATCAAACCTGGAACACTCAGTATGATGCTCTACCCACTGAGCCAAAGCAGCTAGGGTGCATGACAGATATCAATGTTGCTGTGCCTGGTAGATAATTAAAAAAAATTGTCCATAACCTTCAAAATAGTTATCCCAAGCTCTCTCTGTGTGAGCTGATTATTTAGTCTCTTCTAAATGTACACTTATTTAGAAAGGTCCATCTTACTCTGAGTTGCTGGAGTGAACTTTTCATTAGTTAGTATGAATATATCACCATTCTGCGTTTATTCTGAAATACCCTGCAGAGGACTACCTAATAGCCTTCATCAGAAATACTACATTAATGTCTCCTAAGTGTGTTTAAAATAAAAATAACCTCTGGGAAATCTAAGAAAAAGATTTAAGCAATTTTTTACAAAAGCCATTTATTTCAATTACAGTAACATCATTAATAGGTTCTGTGACTTTAATCAAAACAATGTATAACAGAATCAATTTTACATGGGCTAATTTTTTAAAAATATGTTCTTATTGATTATAGGGAGCGAGAGAAAGTGAGAGGGAGAGAGAGAGAAACATTGATGTGAGACAGAAACATCAATCAGTTGCCCTCCTGTATGCATTCCAATTGGGGATCAAACCCTCAACCTGGGTATGTGCCCTGACCAGGACTCCAACCCGAGACCTCTCAGTGCATACGACAATGCTCAACCACTGAGCCACACTGGCCAGGGCCTACATGGGCTAATTTATAACAAAATGATGTTGGACAGAAGTGATGTTGAGGACCTGCTATTTGCCAAATTAAACAACAGAATAAGAGGTGAAAGATTTATGCTATCTAAAGAGAAACCAGAGCATGGCTCAGTGGTTGAGCATCGACCTATAAGCCAGGAGGTCATGGTTTGATTCTCGATCAGGGCAAATGTCCAAGTTGTGGGCTCAGTCCCTGGTGGGGGGTGTGCAGGAGGCAGCCGAACAATGGTTCTCTCTCATCATTGATGCTTCTATCTCTCTCTCCCTTTCCCTTCCTTCCTGAAAAAAAAAATTTTTTTTTTTAAAAATATAGACTGATATGGGGGATAAATGGTGATGGGGAAAAATAACATAAAGGGAACAACTTTTAAAAACATAGAGTGAAAAGAAGAAAACGACAAAAAAGGTTTCATTATCCTATCTAGTTAGTAACTTGGTGTATATCCTTCCAGTTCTTTTTCTATGACCATATGTATAATTACTAAAATCATACTGTATTGTATACAGTTTTATAACAAAAGAAAAACCAGATATTTTGGTAAGTATCTCAGTTCAACTAATTAAGGTGACCACCTTAGTAGAAGCCAGCCTGGACTCTCCCAGAGGGGAGGTGGGTCTCCTAATGGGTGAACTTGGGTTCAATGTGCAACGTATGCAGTAAGGCTGCTAGTGGTGTGAGATAGGGAAGGAGCAGCGCTGACTTACCTACCGTCTGGGGAAACCTTGCTTATGATTTGCAAGCATGGGAATTTGTTTAGCCTGTTTTATGACTCCATTCAACTCTGATTTGCAAGCTATTTTTTTTTCTTCTTTCTATTTGATTATAGTGATGAGAGAATTGTTTGTTTAGTTCATTCAAAATAAGAATCCATATTGTTTCTATGCATCTTACCATTTTTCCTTTTGGAAGAAATGAGAGGGCTAGAATGTAGCTGATCTTCGGAGTGTTGCTCAGATGCCAGGCACTGTTTAAGCACACACATTACACAAAAATGTGTAAAGCTTCCTCATGCTTCGACCCTTTAATACAGTTCCTCATGTGTGACCCAACCATAAAATTATTTTCGCTGCTACTTCATAGCTGTAATTTTGCTACTGTTTTGAATTGTCATGTAAATATCTGATATGCAGGATGTATTTAGGCGACCCCTGTGAAAGGGTCGTTCGACCCCCAAAGGGGTCGCGACCCACAGGTTGAGAACTGCTGGTTTAAACTGTACAAAATCCTAGGTGGTGGATATTGCTAGTACCTTAGTTCAATTTTTCGTGTTAGAAAACAGAGACTCAGAGATATTAAGCAACTTTGCCAAGTTCTTAGAGCTCCTGTCAGAGCTAAAATGTAAGCCCAGTTTGTGATTCCTAAGCCCTCTTTTTAATTACTGTGCCTATTGTCTCCCTGACTGAAATTAATTTACTCTTGCATCTTATTTTTCAAATACCCAAATTCCATCAAATTTGTGATACTATAGATTGTAATACACATCATTATTTCATCTAATATAATAAAAGAGAAACATGCAAATTGACCATTACCACCAGCCAATCAGAGTGGCTGTATGCAAATTAACCCAGCCAAGATGGAGGCCAACAGCCATGGAGCTAGAGCAAACCAAAGGCTTCTGTTGCAACTGCTTGCCTAGGCTGGCTGAGCCTCTGCTCACAGCCACACCCACCAGCGAATCAGAGTGGCTGTATGCAACTTAACCCAGCCAAGATGGAGGCTGGCAGGGCGGCTGTGCACTGGGAGCCTCCACGGGTGGCCAGCATAGCTGTGCCAGGTGTGTCAGCTCAGTGGGAGGGGGGGTCTGGCCTGGGGCCTCCTCAGGGCGTCCAGGAGCAGCTGTCCTGGGTCTGCTGCCTGGCTCCGCCCCCGGGAGCCTCCGAGGAGTATCCAGGAGCACCTGTCCCGGGTCCACTGCCTGGCTCCGCCCCCTGGGGGCCTCTGCAGGGTGTGCAGGAGCAGCCGTCCTGGGTCTGCTGCCTGGTTTTGCCCCCTGGGGGCCTCTGCGGGACATCCAGGAACGCCTGTCCTGGGTCCACTGCCTGGCTCTGCCCTGGGGGCCTCCGCAGGGTGTCTAGGAACACCCGTCCAGGGTCCGCTACCTTCATCCGCCCCCCAGGGGCCTCCACAGGGCGTGCGGGAGCGTCTGCTGCACAGTGCAGAGAATCCGAAGCCAGTTCACTGCCCAGCTCCACCCTGGGTGTGTTTGCTCAGCAGCAGGGCCCCACCGAGGGATCCTGCACCAGCGTCTGCCCCTGGCTTGCCACCCAACTCTGCGCCAGGTGTGTCCCCTCAGCGGTGTGGGCCCACCAGGCGTGTGCAATCGTGGGCCCTCCGGTGGGAAACGTCCAGGTCTGCACTCACCAGCCTTCCCACCCCCCAGTGCACGAACCCTGAAGGGGCTGTGGGCAGCCTGAAAATGGCCCTCAACCCCTCACCCAGGCTGGCCAGGCATGCCAGCAGGTGGAAATCCCCCCTGAGGTGTCCCAGACTGCAAGAGGGCACAGGCTGGGCTGAGGGACCCCCACCCCCCAAGTGCACAAATTTTTGTGCACCGGGCCCCTAGTATTCTAATAACAAAGAAAAGTGCTGCTAACTATAATTGTAAGATGCACTTTGATTCTGAGAGGTTATAATGTGAAAATGTACGTCTTAGAATTGATAAAAAAGATAAAATTGTAACACTATTTTTTATAGAAATAAGAAGCGAATGCTGTGTAACCCACCTGCACGGGCAGTGCTGACTACTTGGTAGGCCTAGGATATTCTCTGGGTGAACTCCAGCAGGCAGGACCATACATAATTTTCAGTGCAGAAATAGTGGTTGTGTGGTTGGATTTGTTGCTACAGTTGGATAAGTCATTATTATTCCTGCCACTGGTCCCAGCAGCTTGGAAGCACCAAGCTGCCTAGAGCTACTTGAAAATAATAATAGAAAAAGGGAAGAGGGGAATAATGGATGAGGCATGGGCGGCACTTTGTGTCTGTGATTCTGAATGTAAGACATATACATCTTTCCCAGCAATGATGTATTGAACAACTACAATAGCAACATTTTGTGGTTTCTAGGAAATATCAGCCAAAAAATTATAACTGAAGAAGGAAATTAAATCAGTCTGGCAGAATTATTCCAGGAGTGTGGAACAAGACCAACAGAGAAGTCAACACTGAATCTTGAGAAATGCCTGCAGTGAGAGGGCGAGAGAAAGAAAAGGAGAGAGGCAGGGGAAGTGAGGAGGAGAGAGGAGGGGAAAAAACTCACAAAAGGGCTAAATCACAGAAGTTAACAAAGGGCAGAGTTTCCTCAGGCAGAAGAGGTCACTGAGAGTCACATTTTGGAGAGGGGGTTGTGGACAAATAAATGACTATTGGTCAAGTAGTCGGTTTAATGGATCTCAGGCCAATAAAGAAAACATAGGAAGGCAATTTGAAGAAAAGAAAACTCCTTTACCCTTTATTATTTCATCAGAAATGTTACCAAGGAGAAGGTGGCATGATCTGCACACATCTGGCTGGACAATACTAGTTTTTGTTTTATGGGTCTTCTCTCTGACATCTGAGCTCACTTGCTTCTGCCTTCTTAAGGCCTCGCCTCTCTTGACACCTGACACCCCCGCTCTGGACTGCCTCCTACCTCCCTGGCGAAGTATTCTGTTACCTTGACCTGATTCTTTTTCTGCTCCCCACATCGTCAGTGTGAACTTTTCCCTGATTGTTAACCTTAGCCTTGTTCTCCCTGCTATCTTCTACATGCTCTCTTTGGAGAATCTCACTTATTCCTATGGCTTCCATTACCATCAATTTATTATTTAAAAAAAATCTTAAGTGGTGAGAGTATTACAGATGTCGACTTCCCCCTCTTTCCATCCATATATATATATATATATATATATATATATATATATATATATATTTGATTTTTCACAGAGAGGAAGGGAGAGGGATAGAGAGTTAGAAACATCGATGAGAGAGAAACATCGATCAGCTGCCTCCTGCACACTCCCCACTGTGAATGTGTCCTCAACCAAGGTACATGCCCTTGACAGGAATCGAACCTGGGACCTTTCAGTCCACAGGCCGACGCTCTATCCACTGAGCCAAACCGGTTAGGTCCCATCCATTTATTCTTGATGCCTGTAACATTCTTCTAGCCCAGGTGTCTCACCTCAATTTGACTCAGCTTCCTTCTCTCCCTCTTTCCCTTCCATACAGTTTTCTATTTGATAAAATTTTCAGCCTACCTCCAGCAAAATGTACATGGCCTAAGAGAATGTACTTTAGGTACTATTTTTGCCATTAGCTTGATTTTACATTTTCTGCTCTCATTTTCCCTCTCATTTTCCCAAATCTCTTACCTGGATGTCAGTCATGTTCTTGTCTTTTGTCTTAGTTGACTTTGGTTTTCCCAGTGTGATCTCTGTAACACGAAAATCAGATCAAAACAGATGAAAGTTCTTCCATGCCTCACCATTGCCAACAGGTTAAAACAGAAACACCTTTCCCCGGAACAACAGTGCCTTGGTGATCTGGCCTTTGCCTACTCACCTGTGCTTATTTTCCACTCAGTTTTTGACGGAGGAATGCTGAATTACTCGTAGCCATGCTGCCACATTTCATTTAATCTGCTGAACAAACGCATGCTCATCTTCAGTTCTCCATGCAGCTCCTTTCACTGACTCCCTATTGTTCATTTAGGTTGCATATATAAAAAAAAAAAAAATCAAGTTTTTTCTCTGAAGGTCTGTTTAGACGTATTCTATTTATAAATCTAGCAAATCTCAACATTTTAAAGTTGGGCTTTGATTAATACATATTTGGTTCCTTTTACATAAACTTTTACATACTCGAAACAGGAATTATGACTAGTAAATGTGTTAAACTTTCCAAATGCTTCATTCCTAAAAATCTGATAATTAAACATATAATATGGCCAGCCTTAATGATAGGTGCCAATATTATATACAAACTCTGTAAAATTTCAATGTAAAGTTATAAGTTGAAATGAACTCCTCAATTGTATATATGAAGTAGGACTTACAATGTTGGACAAATAACTCTAATAGACCAAATTCTCTTAAGTGTTATGAGTACTGCAGAATTAATATGTACAGATTCTTTAGCATCAGAATATTAGTAATACAAGTTTCATTCTCTCAAACATTTCTATACTTACTTCTAAATCCTCTTGAGAGTAAGTATGCTTGCCCGCTAGAGAATGATCGCAGTTCACAGTTAGGGATTTCCTTCTCAAGATAATTTTTTGAGGAATGCAACAGGATCCATGTCTGCAGCATGGAGGAATACCCTGACCTGAGACTAGTTGCTATGCCAGTGACTTCATAACTTAATGAGGGCAGCCACATATTTTTTTAGATTCAAGTTATTACCAAATCTTCTATCTTCTTACTGGGTATATAAGCCCATGTTCTTTGATTTGATTTTGCATGCTAATCCTCTCTCATATCTCTAAAAACCCTTGAACTTGACAGAATTCTGCATTTCCTCCTATAGATTTCCTGTCTGACAGAAATGCACAATTCTTACAAATATAAAAATTATTTCCAACTTAATTCTGGAACTTTTTAATGGAAGAGTTACAACTTCTAAGCCATTCCTGGGACATGTAGTAAGTGCACAATAAATATTGGGTCAGTTAATGGCACTGCTCAGTGTGAAAATGGATACCAGGTAACAGAAGAATTTTCATAACTAGAGACTTATTTTCTCTCCCTTCAAAGGATTGGATGGTGGTTAAAGGAGTGGGCTTTGCAGGCATACCATCCTGGGTTCACAGTACCTGACACAATAGCCGTGTGATAGTTAAACCTTTCTTTTTAAAAAATGTTTAAAAAATTTTTCGATTACAGTTGACATTCAATATTATTTTATATCAGTTTCAGCTTGTTAAAACTTTCTGAACTTCAGTTCCCCATCTGTAAGAGGGAGTAGCAATATTATTCTAAGTTGTTGCAGATTAAGCTATATATTTAAATACATACATTCAATATATCTCTCTCTATATAAAAGCCTAAGCAACCAAACAACCAATCGACTAGTTGCTATGACATGCACTGACCACGGGACAGACGCTCAACATACAGGATTGGACCTGCAGGGATCAGGCTGAAACTGGCTATCTGACATCCCCCAAGGGGTCCCAGATTGCAAGAGGGTGCAGGCCAGGCTGAGGGACCCCATCAGTGCATGAATCTGTGCACCAGGCCTCTAGTGTGTTATAAACTGAATTGTGGCCTCCAAAATTCATATGCTGAAGCCCTAATCCTCAGTATCTCAGAATGTGACTGTATTAGGAGATAAAGCCTTTAAAGAGGAAATTAAGTTAAAATTATCATGGCCCCTAATCCAATATGATTGGTGTCCTTATGAGAAGAGGAGGTTAGGCCTGGCCAGTGTGGCTCAGTAGTTGAGCATCCACTGATGCAACAAGAGGTCACTGGTTCCATTCCTGATTGGAACATATACCTGGGTTGTGGACTGGGTCCCAGTGAGGATTGTGCAGGAGGCAGTTGATTGATGTTGATGTTTCTCTCTCATTGATGTTTCTATCTCTCCTTTCCTCTCTTCCTTTCAAGTCAATTAAAAAAAAAAAAGAAAGAAAAAGAAAGAGGAAGCTATTTAAAAAAAAAAGGAAGAGGAGGCTAGGATACACAGAGACTCACCAGGGGCACTTGCACAGAGAAACAACTATGTGAAGAGGTAGCAAGAGAGTAGGCTTCTGCAAGCCAAGAGGAGAGTTTTCAGAGGAAACCAATCTCTCATCTTGGATTTCCAGCTTCTAGAGCTGTGAGAAAATAAATTTTTGTTGCTAAGCTACTTAGCTGTGATCTTTTGTTATGGCAGCCCAAGTAGACTTCATATATATGTATATTGCTTAGCCCTAGTGGAGTATATGGAGGGTGGAGAAAAAGTAGAATTACAGTTGTATGTAAAACACAGAGCTTTTTCTTGTATTATTATTTACTAGAGGCCTGGTGCATGAAATTTGTGCACTGGGGGGGGTGGGGTGGTCCAGTCAGCCTGGCCTGCACCCTCTCTAATCCAGGATCTCTCGGGAGATGTCCAATAGTCGGACATCCCTCTCGCAATCCAGGACCACAGGCTCCTAACTGCTCACCTGCCTGCCTGCCTGATTGCCCCTAACTGCCTCTGCCTGCTTGTCTGATCACCCCTAACTGCTCTCCCCTGCCAGCTTGATCATCCGTAATTGCTTCTGCGTCAGCCACTGTGGCTTTGTCCGAAAGACATCTGGTCTATCTGGTCTAATTAGCATATTACCCTTTTATTAGTATAGATTAACTAGAGGCCCGATGAATGAAATTTGTGCAAGAGTAGGTCTTCCTTCCCCCAGCTACTGGCACTAGCTTCCCTCTGGCACCTGGGACCTGGGCTTTCCTGCAGCCTGGTTACGTTTGGAAGGTCAGAAGGACATCTGGAAGGATGTCTGATCTAACTAGCATATTATGCTTTTATAATTATAGGTTATTGTATTATTTCCCATATGAATAACTCTAAACTTACCTTTGCCTCACCATATATATATAGACAAATACATATATATAGCATATTGCTTACCACAGTGCCTAGTTCAATAAATGGCAGCCATTGAAATTATTATTTACCTTTTCTAATGACACTGCAAAAAAATGGTTATCTCATAAGTCATATGCAGACTGTTCGTCATTGTCTGGGTTCAGCATAAGCTAGCAGAATTCTCTTGCTCCATGTCTGCCTCAGTTCTAGCACTCGGGCTGAGAGCTTTTCCTGAGCTGCAGGCAGGTATCTTAGCTCCTTCTTTGGGATCCGGCCTTCACTGTCCCCCAGGCACTGTCATCATCCGTCTACATAACCACGTTCCTCACTGAACTGGGCCCCCTAAGTCTCTGTATCCCATGCACCTGGCATGGTCTGTCAGGGAATTCAAGTCAGTAAACTGTGAAGTTAAGCTCACTGACAGCTTAGGTGTAGAGTATTTACTTTATCTTGTCAACAGCTGCAATGATAACAGTGCGGGTTAGGGGGCATCTTTCACACCTGTTCTTAAACCTTTTCCCAAGAGTCAGCTGTGGAGCCTCCCGGAGTTGTGGTGCACTGGGGGCACCCTTAGCTGTCTCAAAGGGTAAGATGCAGCTGTTTAACTTGCCAGAGTTCATGTGACAGAGGCCTGGTCATGCCTGGGCATGCACAATGCTGGCTTCATTGACCTCTAAATTGTGCATATCTATTTTCATGAGGTTTCTGAAATAGTCCCTGATTTTCAGAAACGTAAGCAATTAGCCAAGTTGGACCTGGCAATAGCTGGTGGTGAAAGGACAGATATTTCTTGAGCTACTGTTTCTGTTTATGACTGGGTGGCACAAATTACTTGGGGAAGAAAGATTTAACTGTCATTCTACATTTTATTCCCCTTGTGTGTGACTGGCAGGTCGCTGACATTGTCCTCTCCTTGAAGGTCATCTTGAACCTTGTATATGCCTCGAACTTTCCTTCCTACTAAGCAACAACCGCACAGCTTCTTGGCTATACCTTATTTGCTTTCAGCAACAGCAAGCCGTGAGCCATCCCAGCACAGAAATAACCAGAATGACTATTGTTTCTTTGGCAACTGTTATGTCATTCTCAGCGTTCTTTATTTAACGAGAAGGTACTGGAAAAAAAAGTGATAATGATTATCTCACACAATATGCAGGTATTTTTACAAAGCAATCTTACACTTGAACATATTTTTAAAATACATTAGAAAAATAGAAAAGAAAAATATAAGGGAAAGGGAGGAGTAGAATTAATGTAAGAAAACATAAAATATAAAATTTGCTTAAGAGAAAAATCTACAGTGTAATTAAATGAGTTATCAAAATGTTTTTTATAACTTAAAAATTATTTTATATCTACTACCATTAAAAATAGATGAGAGTAATCTAATAAATGAAATATAACCCTTCCCTGTATTTCTCTCTCTTTATCATCATGTTAATTTACTATTTTTGCTTCCCACACTCACATAATTAAAGAATTAAGTACTATCCTAAAGCAGAAAACAAAGGTATATCAAATATATGTACTGACTACTAATGTCTATTTATTTCAATATTAACATAGCATCAACAAATTCAGGAAACACATTATACACAACAGGATAATGGTAATTTTCATCACATAAGCTAATACTAATTAGTTTTTATAACTTAATCACAATTTGAAATAAACATTAGTCTGATCTAGCAATAAGCTGAGCACTTTCTTTTGAAAAAAAAAAAAAAGAATCAGGAGTTACTCATAAAGGCATTTACTCAGTGAAGACAAACAGTGGTGGAGACTGCTGGCTGTCCGCCAATCTCCATTTTCCCATTCTCACTGAAAAGTAGAATGGTAGCGGGGACCTTGATTGCTTTACCAGAGATTGCATTTTCCAGCTCCTACTCCCCCCTTTGCAACAAAGTCTGGCCACATGACTCAGCTCTCCACCAATGGAATCTGTGCAGAAATGTTGGGAGCAACTGATTCACTCTCCTTAGAGAAAGTCTCTGGCCCTGGCCTCAGCTCTTTCCCCCTTCCTTATAGTCTGGTTGGCCACAGCTCAGGCAACCTTGGAAGTCATGTATTAAAGAACTGCCATCAGCCAGTCTGAAGTGAGGACAAAGTCCCATACTGGACTGCTAGATGAGCAAGACATAAAGACATTTAATCTATCATTGAGTTCCTCGCCCCCCCCCCCCCTGCTTTCTTCTAAATGCATTGCTTTTCTATCTCTTTTCCTGTAGATAGTCCCTTCTAATACCACTGCCCGAGGCTGGGGCCTCCTCATTTTTCCATTTTGATTCTTGTTAAGAGCTCCTCTCTGGATCCACCTCTTTGGTACCTACCTTCCTCTTTAAACCCGCCTTCTGTTTGTGAGCTCCCTAAAATGACGATCTGATGTGGTCACGTCCAAGCCAAGGACCATCGCCTGTGCAGAGCCTGTAGGCATGCCCCTCCCCTTAGCCTAGCACAGACTCTCCTCCTGTTGAAGCTTTTCTACGCAAGGAATGCATTTAAAGAAAGCCCTGGCACCACACCACCATATTCCAAACATTAAAGACATGTTCCTAAAGAATGACAACACCATATTACAGCTAACAAAATTCATACGAATTCCTTAATGTTATCTGACAGCCAGTCTATATCCAGATTTTCCTGATCATTCCTAACATGTATTTTAAAAAATACATATTTTTATTGATTTCAGAGAGAACGGGAAAGTGTGAGAGAGAGATAGAAATAAGAACAAGGATCATTGATCAACTGCCTCCTGCACGCCTTGTATCAAGGATCGAGCCCACAACCTGGTCATGTGCCCTGACCAGGAATTGACCCATGACCTTCTGGTTAATTGGTCCACGCTCCATCACTGAGCCATCCCAGCCAGGCCTAACATGTATTTTAATAGTTGTTTTTTCAAAGTATTATCCCCCCCAAAATGCTCCCATTGCATTTAATTTTTATCTCTTAAGTGTTTTTTCCCTATGCCAGTGCTCATCTCCCATCTCCTACTTTCACTGATTTGTTGATGCCACCAGGTCATTTGTCCTATTTACAGAATACATCCTGGATTTGTCAGATGTCTTTGTAGTGGTGTCATTTAACTTATTCTTCTGTGGCAGATTTTTTGTTCAGACATTTTAGTTTGGCCTGGTGAACAAGTTGTGAGTCCCGGTTCTGTTACTGACCCTATTACTATGGACAAGTCATTTATGTTCTCTACAGGTTAATCATGCCCCATCCCCTTTCAATGCATGCCTTTACTTTTTTTCTGAAAACTAGGGATGATGATAATTTGTTATATCTTTAGGATGCTGTAAGAATGTATGAGGTAAATATTAGGTTCTTAGGAGAATACACTCTTTAAGGATGGTTAGAAAAACATTTCTTTTTTAATAAATTGAATGTATTAGGGTGACATAGGTTAATAAAGTTATATATTTTCAGGTGTACAGTTTTATAATACAACCCTTGTATATTGTGTTACGTGTTCACCTTCCCAAGTCATTTATCCCCACTTAACCCTCTTTGACCCCCCCCACCCCCCACTTTCCCTCTGGTAATCACCATATTATTGTCTGTGTCTATGACTTTTTTTTTCTTAATCCTTTGTTACCAAGTCCCCCAACCACTCTCCGCTCTGACAGCTGTCAATCTGTCCTGTGTATCCATCGGTCTGTTTGTATTTTGTTTGCTGGTTTATTTTGTTCATTAGATTCCATATATAAGTGAAATCATGTGGTACTTGTCTTTCTCTGAATGGCTTACTTCACTTAGCATAATCCTCTCCAGGTTCAACCATGCTGTCACAAAAGGTAAGATTTCCTTCTTTTTGCCCTGGCCAGTGTGGCTCAGTTGGTTGGGTATCATCTCATGCACTGAAAGGTTGCCAGTTCGATTCCTGGTTAAGACACATGCCCGTGTTGTGGACTCAATCTGTGGTACGGGGTGTGTAGGAGGCAGCCAATTGATGTTCTGCTCTCACATGCGAGTTTTACCAAACATTTATAGAAAACTAACACCTATCCTTTTCAAACTATTCACAAAAATTCAAGAGGAAGGAACACTTTTAAACTCCTTTTATGAGCAAGCATCATCCTAATTTAAGGTGACCAGATTTAAAGCGGTATACCGTTGACTGGAGGGGTTCTTTTCTTTTTCGTTCTTTTTTCTTTTTTTATTATTACTTAAAATATCACAAAGAGTAATCGGGACTTTTTAAAAATGCTGCGGGACGCGTGACAAACTGTTAAAAATCGGGGCTGTCCCGTCAAAAGCGGGATGTCTGGTCACCTTATCCTAATTCCAAAACCAGATAAAGACACTACAAAGAGAGACAACTACTGTATAGGCCAATATCCTAATAAACATAGATGTTTAAATCCTCAACAAAATATTATCAAACCAGATCCAGCAACACATTAAAAAGATCGTAACCATGACCAAATGGGATTTATTCCAGGCTGATAGAAGGATCATACCTCAATATAATAAAGACCATATATGAAAACCTACAGCCAGCATCATAGTCAAGGGCAAAAAAAGAAAATTGTTTCTCTTAAGATCAGGAAGAAGACAGAGATGTCCACTTTCATCACTCTTATCCAACAAAGTATAGGAAATCCTAGCCACAGCAATCAGAAAAGAACAAGAAATAAAAGGCATCCAAATGAGAAAGGAAGAAGTAAAACTCATTATTTGCAGATGACAAGGTTATGCCCAGACCTTGGCAAGGTGAGGCCACCAGGAGTCAGGAGGGCCGGGCTAGCAGATCCTCTGTAAGGGCAAGGCCCCAGCCAGTGTGTGGGAAAGTGGGAAGAATGGCCTCTGCCCCAAAGCTATAGCAATCAATTAATGACACCTCTGGGTCTGCCCAGGTCTTTACACTCCAGCCCAGACAGCTAACCATTCAGTAGGGCACAAGCTCCACAGGGTGGGGTGACGGGGAGTCCAGAGGATGGGGGTATTGCATTCTCCTAGGGTGATGCCATATATAGTGGGGTGCTTCACCAAGAAAGATGGCCCTTGCAGTGTGAGAGAGTGACTCAACACAAGGATCCTGGTAGTTGTCCCTTCAGCTCTCTCCCCATAGCCACAAACTTCAGTCTGTTTTCATGCTACTCTAGTTGGCTCTGCCCTTTTCCTGCTGAAGCCCAGAGTGAATGGCTACACATGAGATTTTGTGCACCTTTAAGCGGGTGCCTGTGTCACTCCCATCTCTCCCTGACAGAGAGAATCTCTGCTAATTTTCATGGCCAGATGGTATGTGGGTGCCTCTTCCTGGCCCTGGGGCTCTGGGCTGAGAAGCTCAGCTTTGGATTTAGACCCCACTCTTCTCAGAGGAATCCCCACAGCTGAGATATCCTTTTGGAATCTCAGCTGCCACCTGTGGGATTGGGGCCAGCTCTTTTTCATCTCTGCCCTTCCTACCAGTGTCAACGTGGCTTCTTCTGTAAGTTCTTGGTTATAAGACTTCTCTTCAGCTAGTCTTAATGTTGATTTAGGTTGCTTACTCTATATGTTAGTTGTAATTCCAGTTTGGTTCTGGGAGGAGTGTAGCTTCCATCTACTCTGCCACCATCTTGGATTCCTGAAAAACTTTTCTTAGCCCTGGCCAGTGTAGCTCAGTTGGTTGAGCATCATCCTGTGCACCAAAAGGTGGCCAATTTGATCCCCATTCAGGGCACATATGCAGGTTGCAGGTTCAATCCCTGGTCTGGGTGTATGCAGGAGGCAACTGATCAATGGTTCTCATTTCTCTCTCTCTCTTCCTCTCTCTCTAAAACAATCAGTAAAAACATATTTAAAAAGAAAACTTTTCTTAGGTTGGTGCAAATAGTGATTTAGAAATACAAATGCTCTTATGACACCTGGGAAAAGGCATGAATTCGTCGGTATAGAGATCAATATTGTTTTTCCCTCTGTGCATATATATCAGGGCGTCTGGACCTAAAAGACAAA
Source organism: Murina feae (assembly GCA_004026665.1). Taxonomy (NCBI): domain Eukaryota; kingdom Metazoa; phylum Chordata; class Mammalia; order Chiroptera; family Vespertilionidae; genus Murina; species Murina feae. Next base: position 38,099 of record PVJC01009411.1, read on the forward strand.
GAAGGGGACAAAAAAGCAATACAATTCAATTAGGAATGTCACATCATGTTAAGCTCATTCTATTTGTCTTCTTCATTAGTCCTTCCAATAACTGAGCAGCAGGGAGGGTTCTAGTTGTTTCTTTACTCTTGTTGGTGATAACAGCAAAATAGGATGAAAAGAACATTCTGGTGTGGAAGGCTGTATTCTATACGGTGATGATATGTCTGAATAGGTGATAGGTGACCTCTCAGCTTGCATTAAAAGATCCTAAAGTCTCAAATCATGGATTGCCATCCAATGTATTGATGCTGCTCTGTTGTCTTATTGCCACCTGCCTGCCCATTGCACTGTACTCCCTACAAACCAGGACTCCTGATGTGTGGTCTGGCGCTGACTTCCCCCCCGCGTGTTCCTCTCAAGGTCTTTGCTGTCAGGATCTCCTGCCCTAAGTGAATGTAGAAGCTCTTAGTTACCAAAAGGTTGGTTGCATGAACTCTTGAGATTTGACATCATAACGAAATGTAATATTTCAGAGAAGCTTTTTAAGTTTGAGAGATTAAAAAGTAATTTCAATATTTAGAACATAAAGAAAAACACTTCTGATTTTGAGTTTGCCTTGTCATCTGGCAGGCCTGCTTGCAAACCTCAGCTATTCCTCTTAGCATCAATCACCACATAGCACCAGTTACAAAAGAAGACTTGGTTTCTTGGTCAGCATTTGCTAAGGGCATAGCTGAATGGAAGATGATATTGGGTAAAAAGCTTTTCTCTGATATAGTGGGTTGTCTGGTGTCCTCCCAAAAGATATGTCTACCTGGAAGCTCCGAATGTGACCATACTTGGAATAAGCAGCACAGCTGATGTGAGAACTTGACATTTGCCCTTCTCTCATGCCTGTCTCGATTGCTGTGCATATCAGGCTCTGATGAGAGACATTGGGGACTAATATTAGAGTTTACCCTGGCTCTTGATTAAAGTTTACTAGTATTGTAAATGGCCTAGAGGCCCTTCACCAAAAGTGGACTCGATCACTCTCAACAGCTTTTTGGCAAGGAGACTTCAACAGGAAGGTATGAATCATTTGTGAGGTCAGGTATTGCCAAGCATGTTCCCGGGAGGCCTGAGAATTTAATTCATTGGAAAATTTTTATAGTTGAGAATGTGCTCCTAAGCTCTAGGAGTACAGAAACCTAATGTATCAACTCAGGAATGGTGGAGAGCGGAATGTTTCTCATGGGTGAAGTCACATGAACCAAACTCAAGAATGATGGAGAAACCAAAATGACTGCCAGCTTATTGTTATTAAAAGGCAGGGGGGAGGGGACCAAATACTGGCAGCCGTTGGTCATCAGCAAAGGCAGGCTATGTGGAAAGCAAAATTCTATAAGAGGAATTTGCTTAGTGACCACAGAAATTGGAATGAGGGCTGTTAGATTTATAATTCAGATGTTTAATGATGTCAACTAAGATGATATAAGGTGTCCATCTTCACAGTGGAAATATCCGCCTCCTGCCCAGGCAGGGAGAGTTCTTGGGTTAGATTAGGGCCCTCTCTCTCTCTCTCTCTCTCTCTCTCTCTCTCTCTCTCTCTCTCTCTGCCCTAAAGGAGGAAGGAAGGAAGTCAGACTGAGGTGGCTTTAACGCTATGGTGGCCTCTGTCAGCAAATCCAAACCTAAGCCTGTAAATACCTTACGGTTACAGATGGAAAGGTTTCCTGGTAGCCAATCCTTGCTTTGCTTCTGCATTTTCTCTGTAAAAGTCTTTTCCTGGTCCTGTCCTAGGAGCGCTGCTAACCACTTTTGGTTTGGCGCTGCCTGATTCCAATTGATGTATGCTCAAACGAACTCTACAATTTTAATATACCTCAGTTTGTCTTTTATTTATTTATTTTATTATGATTATTTCTAGAGTGACAGCGAGAGAAACACTGACTTGTTGTCCCATCCATTTATGCATTCATTGGTTGATTCTTGTATGTTCCCTGACCAGGGATCAAACCTACAACGCACAATCCGCAACCTTCGCGCATGGGGATGATGCTCTAACCAACTGAGCTACCCGGACATGGCCTCAGTTTATTTTTGAACAGTGACCATTTGAGGCATTCATGTGGAAAGTGTTATGCAAGGATCTCTGACAAAACTATTAATCATTGGCTATAGGAAGTTTATCCCAACAGAAATCTTGGCTGTAGAAGGAGGGACTATGCAACAGGAGCTGAACTCAGAAATTATTACGTGAATTTTGATGAAGCTAAAAGAATTCGAATATTTGCCTAGAAAGGACAGACAACCCCTGCCCCTGCCCCGCTGACCTCCTTTTCCAGAACAATGTTTCTCTGGTTCTCCCTGACTTTTCACATTCATCCTGATCTGGTTGACGACTGGGAGGACCATACATCTCATTATCACTTCTCTACGCAGTTATATGCTGGTCCAGGCACTCAACAAGTTACACTTACTTTAGTGACAAAGACTGCTGTTTTAGCTGCAGCCATGTGAGGGAACAGTTCCAGCACCAGCACTCAGCCAGATTAATCACAGGTGTGTGAGCCCAGTACCCAAGACAGCCTTTTCGAATAGAACTTTAAATTAACAACAGATTGAAACCAAGTGTGGCCCTGCCTCAGTTGGATAGAGTGTTGTCCCAATATGCCAAGGTTGCAGGTTCAACCCCCAGCCAGGGTACATACAAGAATCAGCCAATGAATGCATAAATACGTGGAATAACAAAATGATCTCTCTCTCTCTCTCTCTCTCTCTCTCTCTCTCTCTCTCTCTCTCCAATTAAAAAAACAAAACAGAAACCAAGTTGCATCACTTATGATGATTCCAGCGAACTTCTGCCTGTTACTCCCAAGAAAGAGCAAACCCCAGAACATTCCTAAGGCTTTACTTCTGACTGCTTAAGACAATATGTGATTTGAGAAGGGAGGGAGAAACATGAGAATTAAATTTCTGGCCAAATAATGTGATATATTAAAAGCTGACTGCATCTTAGAAATAAAAGAACCAACAAAAATTAATATTGATTTTGTGTACATCACAATAAATGGAGTACTGTTTTTATATTGTATTTTGTACTGAATTAGCAGATTCCAATCCCTTTAGAGTAAATTTTCTTTAAAAAGATCTTTATTGTTGAGAGATATATATTTATTGCCATTTTATTGTTCACATTTTTCGTCCTCTCCCCCTCTCCCTCCTCCACCTTCTCCTTCTCCTCTTCCTTCTCTTTTTTCTTCCTCTTCTTAAAGAATGCCCCTCAACATTTCTTATAATGCTAGTTTGGTGGTGATGAACTCCTTTAGCTTTTCCTTGCCTGTGAAACTCTTTATCTGACTTTTAATTCTAAATGATAGCTTTGCTGGGTAGGATAATCTTGGTTGTAGGTCCTTGCTATTCATCACTTGAATATTTCTTTTTTTTTTTTTAGTTAAGCAGAAATTTTATCTCCAAGCTCTTCAAAAATTATTACAAATACAAATAAAGTTTCCATTTTAAAGTCTCTCAAATTAAATCAAAGGCATATCATCAAGTACACTTATGACATTAAGAATTCATTTAGCTTGTAAGATTTTCACATTGCTTTGCTTTTAATCATTTGCAATGTTCTGTAAGTCACATTTTAAACATATTTGAAAGCTATGAAATAATGTAGTATTTTTTTTAAAGTACAACCACAACTATAATTAGAGGAACTTAAGAAGACAAAGATCAGATCTGTGGCATACACAAAATGGGGAGATCTGATACACAACACACAACACACAACACATTAATCTTTCCAAATAAGTTTGCTAAGAAACAGCTTCCATATTTAGTGTTAAAAATAAAACAGTCTTCTCACTTATAAAAATCAAGACATCACTTGATTATCACATCTCTTCCCCCCCAATTTTACACTGTCTTGCCTTCATTTAGAAGTTATAAATTCATGAGAAAAGAACACATTTTGCTATGATGTAAAAATCTTAGGAACAACAAATTACAAATATTCAAATTTTTAATAAAAATGTTTTCCTTCCCAAAATGTAAACATCAAGTAAATAAAACATACATAACATTTCAGGTCTAGAAACACTAATAATTCACTTATGAAAGAGGTACATTTTTTAAAAATATATATATTTTATTGTTTTTTTACAGAGAGGAAGGGAGAGGGATAGAGAGTTAGAAACATCAATGAAAGAGAAGCATCGATCAGCTGCCTCCTGCACACTCCCCACTGGGGATGTGCCCACAATCAAGGCACATGCCCTTGACTGGAATCGAACCTGGGACCCTTGAGTCCGCAGGCGATGCTCTATCCACTGAGCCAAACCGGTCAGGGCAAGAGGTACATTTTTGTATATTTGGTGGTAAGGTTTTTGTTTGTCTTAAGTATAAAGCACTTCATGAAACAAACCAGGCCATTATTATTTAAAAGTTTACTCTTTCACCCAGTTTTCTAATTTGAGTTGAAACTCAACAATTTTTGTAGAATTTTGGCTGTAGAACCAGGCCTGAATATGTAAGTCATTTGGTTAGAAAAAAATGTTTCTGTGAGACTTGGAGGCAGTCATTCATCACTTTGTGCCTGAAGGTTTCCTTAGTGAACTTCTTTCCAGTCTTCAGAGCAAAGCACAGGATTTGGGCTCCCTAAAAGGGTTGTTGCCTCCTGGAACACTGACCAGCAGTGCATCTTTGCAGGCATTCTGCATGCAGTACTGCTGAAGCTCGGCAGCCACCTGAGAGACCTTGAACCTCTCCACGCTGGCCCCCAGCTTGAGCTGCTCCACTGCAGTGTACATGCTGGCCCTGGAGGACATGGCTGCGGGTGGCTGAGTGGATTTAAATATTTCTTACTACTCCCTTCTGGCCTGCAAAGTTTCTGTTGAGAAATGAGCTGACAGTTGTATAGGCACTCCCTTGTAGGTAACTAATTGCTTTTCTCTTGCTGCTTTTAAGATTCTTTGTCTTTAACTGTTGGCATTTTAATTATGATGCCTCTTTGGGTTCCTCTTGTTTGAGACTCTGTGCTTCTTGGACTTGTAAGTTTATTTCTCCACCAGGTAGAGGAAGTTTTCTGTCATTATTTCTTCAAATAGGTTTTCAATATCTTAGTCTCTCTCTTCTCCTTTTGGTGCCCACATAATGCTAATGTTGGTATGCTTGAAGTTGTCCCAGAGACTCCTTATCCTGTCTTCATATTTTTGATTGTATGATTTTTGTTTCCTCAGATTCCAAATCATTGGTGTGATTCTACTCTACTGTTGAATCCCTATAAATTATTCTTTATTTCAGTGAGTGTATACTTAATTTCTGCCTGGTCCTTTTTCATGTCTTTGATGTTCTTGCTAATTTCCTTGACATTCTCACAAAGATCCTTAAAATACTCACTAAGTCCCTTGCAGCTGTCCTTAAGATTCTTGAGCAATCTTATAACTGTTGTTTTGAACTCTGTATCCAGTAGTTTGTTTGCTTCAGTTTCTTTCATTTGTGACATTTTTCTTTGTCTCTTCATTTTGGCTGTTTCCCTGTGTTTGTTTCTATGTATTAGGTAGAGATACTATATCTCCTGGAATTGGTACAGTGACCTTTTGTAATAGGTGTCCTGCAGGGCCCAGTGGCTCAGCTTCCCCAGTCACCTGAGCTGGGAGCTCTATGTGCACCCCTGTGGGCTGTGTGCATAGTCTTGTTGTAGTTGAGCCTTAATTGCTATTGGTGTCATTGGGAGGACTTGACCTCCAGGCCAATTGGCTGTGAGGACCAGTTGCTACTACAGTGGAAGAGCTGCTATGCAGGAGACACACCTGTGGTGCTGGACTTGCTTCAGTGGGGCTTTGGTGCTCAGAGTATGTCTCTTGAATGTGTCACTTGTGAATGTGTAGAGTTGTAATCTGGTATGGTCTGAAGCTGTCTACTGGGTGCACTAGCTCTGGGGTCTCCTAGTAGGTACAAAGTAAGCCACTGCCTGAGGTCACCCAGCAGGAGGTACAGAATGATCTGCAGATGGCTGCTACTTGTGTTAGGCTTAGAAGTTCCCAGAGGAGGCCACACTGTGAAACAAGGCAGGCTGGTGCTAGTGCCTGGTCTTAGGCCTCTTATTTTTTTTATTTTTTGTTAATACACACTGATGATATTTTTCCATTGATTTTCAGGGAGAGTGGAAGAGGGAGGGAAAGACAGAGAGAAACATTGATGTGAGAGAGACACACCGATTGAATGCCTCCAGTGTATGGCCTGACCAGGGCCTGGGCTGGGCAGGAGTCTGCAACCAAGGTATGTGCCTTTGACCGAAATTGAACCAGGGACCATTTGGTCCACAGGCTGATGCTCTATGCACTGAGCCAAATCAGCTAGGGCTTAGGTATCTTATTGATAGGTATGGGGCATGCCAACATCAGCTACTGCTTGTTTGAGAGATTTTAGAAAACTTGAGCCAGGATAGGCCATTCGTATGGAAAAGCCACTACAAACAGCTTGGGTGGGGTGGGGTCTCAGGGAATAAGGGCGGAGCGAATAGTGTGTGCCAGGCTGATGAAAACCCAGATATGGCCGCCAGTCAGCTCTGCAATCAGGGAGGTCCCAGTACAGGAACAATGATCCCTGCAAGCAACCCCATCTGAGAGAAAGTTGCCCCTGAGTTCTGCTCCAGTGCCAGACAATCCAGTTCCTGCCCATACATCCCTGATTCTCTCAAAGTTGCCACCCAGCAATGGAGCCCAAAGGGAGCCAGTCTGTGTAAGTTTGTGCACTGGCCCTTTAAAAGGAACTGCCTGGGTCTCCACTAGCTTCTGTATTACTTAGCTACAGTCCCTGCTGGTTTTTACAGCCCAAAGTTATGGGGAGTTCTCTTCCCAGCTCTGGGACTCTAGGCTGTAGGTCTGGTGTGGCGCTGGGACCCCTGGATTCTCATAGGAGGCTTCCACAGTGGAGATATCCCACCTGATTTAAAAAACACCACATATGGGTGTCAGATCAGCCAGATCTGTGCCTCTGTCCCTGCTACTACTCTCTATGTACTTTCTTCTTTACTTCTCTGGTTGTAAGATTTTCATTCAGCCAGATTTCAGGCAGTTCTGAATGATGGTCCTGTATTTTAGTTGTAATTTTGATGTGGTAGTTGGAGATAGTGAGTACTGGCATTAACCTATACCACCTCTACTTGTTAAGAGTGAATTTTCAAATGCTGATTCTAAGTTAACCTATATGTTAGGTAAACTAGTTCATATTATTAAAACCTATGGCCATGTTATAGATGTACAGCCCTTTCTGTGTGTAAGTGAGGAAGACAATGACATTTTTTCTGTTTCAATCCCTTGCCTGATGCCAAATTTCCCATTGTTAATCCTTTATCCTGATCCCTCTCCTAGAGAATCTTGCTTAACTTCAAACCTGTAGATCTTATGAGCAAAAATGTTGGCTGACAAAACACGAGTTTTAGATTTTTAAAGTGACACAGGAATTTTTGTTCTTGTCTTCTAGTGAGCTGCAAGATTTTTATCACTTTGATTCATCACTGTGAGAATGAACTCATGATAGATTGAATCTCCTCCAATACATACATACATATATATCTAAAGTAATAAAAGCGTAATATTGAAATTGACCGTTTCTTTGGGACGCCCACCAGCCAATCAGAGCAGCTGTATGCAAATTAACTCAGCCAAGATGGCAGGCGCCGGCTGTCTCACCCAGGCCCAAGCCGCATTTCTCCCCTTCCCTGATCCTGCAAGGGGACTGAGGAGCGGGAGAAAGGTGGCTGGGGCCAGAGGGTGAGGCCCCTGGGCACCTGCCTTGCTGCCTGCCCGGGGGGCTGGGCTCCACAAGTCCCCTCGCGGGGAATCGGGGAGCTGGAGAAATGGAGAAAGGCGCCCCAGGCCAGCAGGGTGAGGCCCCC
>PVJC01009412.1:0-45986 GCA_004026665.1 Murina feae
GTGCGCGCGCCTCCGTACCTCTGTACTTTGCTTCCGCCACTCCTCTGAGTCTCAGACTCTTCTCTAGTTGTAGGATTTTCACTCAGCCAGCCGTCCTGTGGGTGCGAGTGGTGTCCGTGTGTTCTTTTCGTGGTTTTTCTGAAATAGTTGTTCACAGCTGCATATACGGTGTCTACCCTATGCCGCCATCTTGTTTTCTTCCAATGTTGTACTTTTTATCTGCTCCACAGAATTGTTTGTTCCTGTCTTTACCTATATATAACTTCTTCAGCTACCTTCTGTTTGATTTTCTTTCACTCCTTTCTCTTCCATCACTGCTGCCCTGTGCCTTGCCTCTTTATGATTCCTAGGAGATTCATCTGAACCAGTCAGCAGGCCTCCAGGGTTAGGAGGAACAACCTTGCCTAGCATCGTACTAGTTCAGGGCCATGATGAAGCTTGACTGTGTGCTCCATCTGGACCCCACCCTCCAAATCCCACTTAACTGCATTTTAATACTATAATACCTTCTGCAAGTCCTAGCTACTTATTGTTCCACTTTCTGAAAGAAAAACCAAGGGCAGGAGTTAGATGTCTGGATATATGGATTCTAGTTTGGCCTGCCTCTTGCCATGTCGTTTTCTCTCCTTAGTCTTAGATAGCAACGCCCATCATTTCCCCCAAGATGCCCTCCAACACCTGGCTACTGCTTAACCTCTACACCTCATCTCTCTCCAGTTTCCTGACCTCACTATTATAGCCACACGGCAGACCTTCCATGTTGTTCCCTCTGTCAGGAACCTTTCCTATGAACCTGGCTAATTCCTACTCATCCTTTAGACCTCAGCTTAGAAATCAGCCCTTCAAGGAAGTCTTCTTTGATTTCTTGATCTAGGTTAGGACCATCATATGGGTTCCCATAGTATCCTGCCCCTTTCTTCACCTCTATTAGTTCCCTTTCGTTTGGAATTGTTTACTGTATGGCTTGCCAGATAGAAAGTATGCCTAAAGGTAAGGATCCCGTCTTTTTATTTATTTCTGTGCCCCTTATGTTTAGCACATAGTTGGTACTCGATAAATATTGGCGGTTGGTGGAGGAAAACAACTAAGCTGGGTGTCCTAAGAAGTTTCCCCAGGTTGCTACCACCTTCACCCCCTTTGCTTCAACTGTGATAGGATATATAATAAGACAAATATTTCTATTCACCACCAAACTTTTCTTGAGGAGAGCACTGTGTTTGTTTAAAAGAAATATTGAGTTAGAAGATATATATGGTTAAGAACATGGACTCTGAGGATCAATTTCCTTTTTTGATTAATGGCTCTGCCTTTTAATGGCTATAAAACTTTGGACAAGTTACTTAACTTCCCTAGGCCTTAGTTTCTTCATCTATAAAATGAGAGTGAAAATAATAGCTCTTACCTTAGAGAGTTGTTGTGAGAATTAGATGCATTCATACACATAAAGAACTTAAGAATTACTGGTACATGTAGACACTTAGTGCTAGCTATTACTATTATTAAACCGCTAGAGGCCCAGTGCACAAATTCGTGCACGGGTGGGGTCCGGCCAGCCCAGCCCCAATTGGGCCTGACCAGGGCTAGACGGCTGGGAGAAGGGGCCATGGGTGATTGGCCAGTGGGCTCTGCCCCCGATTGGGGTTGGGGGGCCAACTGAAGGTGAGGCTGGCCATGGGAAGGGGCTGTGGGCAGTGGGCCAGCCGGCCCCAGCCCTGAATGGGGTTGGGGGAGCCAATTGAGGGCCAGCAGCCTGGGGCGGGGCTATGGGTAGTTGGCCATCTGGTCTGTCCCTGATTGGGGTTGGGGATCTGATCTGGAGTGGGGCCAGGTGGGGAAAGGGCTGCAGGAGATTGCCTGACTGGCCCTGCCCCCTATTGAGGTGGCAGGGGCGATCAGGGGAGGGGCCAGCCAGAGGTGGGGCTGCAGGAGGTTAGGGGCCAGCCCTATCCCCTATTGGGGTGGGGGCACAATCAGGGGCAGAGCTGGCCAGGGGAGAGGCTTCAGGCTGATCAGGGTGGTGGGGGCCCATCGGGGGTGGGGCCGGCTAGGGGAAGGGGCAGCAGGAGGTTGTCAGCCATCTCTGCCCCCTGTTGTGTGGGGAATGTGATCAGGGATGTCCGGCCAGAGGGAGGGGCCGGCTGGGGGCAGGGGCTGCTAGCCTATCATGGTGGGGCGGGCCAATTCAGAGAAGGGCTGGCCTGGGGGAAATGGGAGCATTTGGCCGACTGGACCCACTCTTGATGGGGTGGAGAGTCCTATCAGGGGTGGGCCAGCAGTGGGGAGGGGTCTGAGAGGTTGGACGGCCAGCCCCACCCCATCATCAGGCTGGTTTGCTGGCCACAGTGGGCATCATAGTGACTGGTCTTTAGGTTGTTATGGTCGTTATGGTTGATGGCTTTTTATATATATAGATTAGGGAAAGGGGTGAATTCAAGGAACCAAAGTTAATTCCCAAATTTTGCTTCTCATGAGAGTGGTCCTATTCACTTTGGGCTTTCTGTTTTGTATAATGTTTGGTGAAAATTGCTGAAGCCAAGTTGATTTACTGTGCCAATTATAACTTTGACATTGGCAGGAGAAGGAGGCAAGATTCATTTATACATTCAACAAATATTTACTGAATGTCTATTTTGTGCTAGACATAAAGGAAAATAAGATAGTCACAGCTGTTACAGAGCTCTCAAAAAATGTGGAAAAGAAAGCTAGAGAGGCTGGAGATGAGGGGTAGGGGGAGAAAAGGGAGGGCAGACAGTTTCTCTCCAGTGGGTGTAGCACAGCAGAAGAGGATCTTGAGAGAACAGACATGCTACGGCAGGATTTTAAAGCATCAGCTATAGGATGTGTCATATAAATACTCCCCTCCATTTCCTACAAAATCTTCACTAAACTTTTCATTGCTCACTAAAGAGAGCCTGAAGAAGGGGAAGATAGCAGATATCTGGGTTATAGCTGCTGGGGGAAAGATGGTATCAGTGAAAAAAGGCCTTTCTTACTCTTGTGTGCTACTAGTAAGGAAATATTACAGTGTATACAATATTTAATGATTATAAATAAGTAGAGGCCTGGTGCATGAAATTTGCCGCCGCTGCTGGTGTGTATGGGATGGCTGGTGGGGCAGTCAGGGCCCTGGCACTGCCTATGTCTGCTGCCACCCACTCTCAGTTTTAGGTTCCCCATCGGGTGATCAGAGCCTGCCAACCAGGAGGAGGGACCAAGAGGTTAGCCAACATGCCCCAATCAGGTGATCAAGGCCTGCGGGCTTGGGGTAGCTCCTGTATTGAGCATCTGCCCCCTAGTGTTCAGTGTGCATCATAGCCTACTGGTCATTCTGCTGTCTAGCCAATTTGCATTATGCTTTTATATATATAGATAACACATGCATTGCATAATATAGGGCTCTTTATAATGAATATGAATTAAACATTACCAGTAGCAACCATATTAACTAAAGAGACATTATTCAAGGTACTCTGAGGGAAAAGGGGACTGAAGCTAGGAGTCAGATATGACCACAAACCAGCCCTTTCATGGTTAATTAGTCTAACTGCTGATTCCTCGGCAACTATAACTTATTATTTTATAAACCATTGCTTATGACAACGCACACTTTTCTAAACATAAATTTCCTAAGGTAGGTGTAGGGAAGGAAGGGGAATGTTGTGTGCTTATTGGTGCCATCCTTTTAACTTCATTTTCCATGTTTATGTCATTGCCATCTGTTACCATTTTTTAAAGGAACAACTTAAAGAAATGCATGTATTAGAAAAGCAGCAGCCTAAGAAGTCATCAGTCCTCAAGCTAAATAAAACAGAACTATCAATTTGTCTGAATTTCCAAGAGTGAAAAAAATAAAGCTCTGTTGGAATTTACCTACACAAATTGAGACTTTGGCAAGGAAGAGAAATAAACTAGTCTTTTTTTCTTCTTAGATTTATTTACTGTATAAACTCTGGGGTTTCTACATCTTACAATGTGACTACTGATTAAAAAGATATATGGTTGTTTATTAATATTCTCAAAGCACTAAGCAAACTCACATCACCTTGGGTATATTTGACCCCTAAGCTATAAAGTAAATGTGGAAGCATTTTGTAGTTAACAAGGCTAAAATATGTTAATTCATAGAGTTGGCTTTGAATAGGATTTTACTTTAAATCATTAATAGGAAAATGAAGTGAGCAGGGTGCTCAGGCATAAAATATATATCAGTGGTTTTCTTCCCAAATCCGATGTCACCTGATGTTAAAAATTGAAATTTGATAATGCAGAAAATGACCTTACAATTTGCAGTGTCATTAAACAATGAAGCTAATGCTCCAGATTTTTGACAGTAGTATTGAAACTATGATTTTTAAGTACCATTTTCAAATGACAGGATCGTGAAAAAAATTGATATTTTGAATTGGGTAGAGTCAGAAAAGAGCTTGCTTGTCCTTTTATCTGTGGGACCATGTTTTTAAAATAAAAAATTAAGATGGAATCCTAGCCTGTCTACTCAATGGTTAGAGCATTGGCCCTTGGATTGAAGAGTTGCAGGTTCGACTCTGGTCAAGATTGGGATACATGCAAGAAGCAACCAATCGATGTGTCTCTCTCACATGATGTTTCTCTCTGTCTCTCTCCCCCCACCTCCACACACTCGCTCTAAAAATCAATGGAAAAAATGTCCTTGGGTGAGGATGAACAACAACAACAAAAAAATTAAGATAGAGGATATTAGAACAAAGGAAAGACAAAGCTAGATTCCTTTCAATGGATATGAGATTACTAGGAAAATTCCTGAAGGGCCAAATAATAAAGAAGGATATGCTCTTGATCTCTTAAGAAGATAGGAATATATTTCTTTAAAGCAGGAAAAAAAAAGGGCTTTGGAAACTCCTTTACAAAAGCCTTCCAATATCTAACCGGCCTCAGAATGGCACAGTTTTCTAAGGCAGGAGGTGAGACATGGTAGTCAGCCGCAACCAGAGGCCTCAGCTCCTGCCCTTCTGCCGCCAGAGTTTCAGAGAAAGGCAACTTAAAGGGCACGTTTTAGTCAGGTGTTAGCCACAACCGCCTCCTTCAGTATGTTTGATTCTATGACTATAAGCTTTCAACTTAGGTGTGAGTGGCCCCTTGTTTTTCTTTCTGGGAACCTAAAAAAGACAAAGACCTAGGGTGTCACAAATGTCGACCAAACAAGAAAATGAAGCAATTTGGGCAACTATGAAATTCATGCCAGCTTTTCAGACGTCCCAAGATTTGGGTCGCTTTACAGGTATAACTAAATTCATGGCAAAGATAAGCAACGATTCAAACTCATGCTAAAATGCCTATTTTTCTTTACAGCATTCTAACTAAGTATGCTTCAATTTGGGGAGCATCGACAGCAATGAACTCCTATACCAACAAGACTCTTAAATGGGAACTACTAACAGGACGCGCCCTTGAGCAACGACCACACTGCACCGAGCCCTTGAGAATATTCTAGAAGCATCACCGGGAAGGGCTGCTTCTCTGCAGGGTAGAGAAATGAGGTGCAGAGCAGGCAGCTGCTTTGGGGGGCGGGGGGAGGAACACGCTTTCCCGCTGGAACGGCTTTGCCGAGAGCTGCGCTCCTGGAGCTTTAAATCCGAGGACCGCTGCACATCACTGCGCCTACCGACGCCACAAACTACCGTGTCTGGGGGTAACGAGAACAGAGACTTCGGGAAATTAAATGACTAAACCTTCGGATAACCCAGGTGACATACAAGCAATAGCATTTCATGTAACATTTATTTAGCCCCCTGCATCGAATTAAGGCAGGGAACGCCAAATTGGGCACCCCCTCCAAAGTTGGGAAAATGCAAGGGTCTGGCGGCAGTTCCGGGGACGAGCCGGGAGCCCCTTTGTTACAAGTGTATCCAGTGTCCCCAGCACCAGGGGCTTCTGGGGCTCGGCTTCCCGCTCCACTTGCTCGGCGGCTCCCGGAGGTGGCGGTTGTGCTATGAAGGCAGACCCCGCCAAGCTGGCCAAGATGCTGCGCACCCCCAACTGCTCGCGGTGCCGCAACCACGGCTACCTGGTGGCAGTCAAGGGCCACGCGGGCAAGTGTCGCTGGAAGCAGTGCAATTGCGAGAAGTGCTACCTCATCACCGAACGCCAGAAGATCATGGCGGCGCAGAAGATGCTCAAGAAGCAGGCCTCCGAAGAGGACCGGGAGCTGGCCTCCAGGGCCGCGGCCGTGGCCCCGGCCTCCAGCCTCCGCCCGCTGCCTCCGCTCACCGCGGCGGGAGACTTGGAGCTGGGCCCCGAGGGCCGTGCGGCCGCCTACCTGCTGGAGAGACCCCCGCGCGGCCCGAGCCCGGGCCCGAGCGCCTTCCAGCCAGTCGTGGGCGGCCGCGGCCACGTGGGCCCGAATGACCGGGCTGCCGTGGTCAGGCCCAGTTTCGTGAGGCCCCAACTCGGGGCGGAGGCCGCGGGCCAGAGAGGTCCCGGTCCCCTGGAGCCGAGCAGGCCTCTGCAGCCCATGCCCAGGCCGCCCCCGCCGGTGCCGCCGTTCGCCTTCGGTAAGACCCCCCCCTCAGGCCCCCTGTGGCCTTGTGCCATCGGTTCCTCCCAGCCTCCCTGCGCCCCATGTTCGTGTCCCGGGAGGGACTTGGGGTGGAGGTGGGGTGGGGAAATGCTTTCTGAGTTAAATTTGCTTGCAGAAACCTTTCTCCCCTTACGGGTTTGGATTGAGTGCCATTTTGAAAAAAGGTAAAAGAGATAGAAAAGAGCGGGTGGTGAAGAGGGCTTTCAATATATGGCTATAATTTTTGCCTTTCCATCTTGCAAGAAAAAAAAAAATGGCCTCCAGTCCGCTTAGCTGGGGCGTCTTGTGGAGACAGTGGCCCTACTGCGCTTGCGCCTCTCTTCCCGCGCTTTTCTTGGGCTGCAGGCACCTCCCAACAAAATGTCTCTGTGGGTGGGCCAGCGCCATGCTGACCGCGCCTGCGCACTTTCCTCCATTTCCAGGAGCTGGAGGCTTTTCCCAGAAGACCTCCCTTCCTCTGTGCCTTGCTCCAACCCGCCTGCGCGCCCTTTCCCGCCCTTTTCTTGGGCGGGAGGCTCCCACTGGCGGGACTTCCTGCAGAAGGATGGGCTCTCCAAACTATGACTGCGCCTGCGCACCCTTCTGGCCTTTCTGAAGGCCCCGCCCTTCGTCGGAGCCCCGGCCCAATGCGCCTGCGCACCTCATTCTGTACCCCTTCCCTGGGCGTGGGTGGGGATGCGACAGCCTTTCTGCTCCACGGAGGAGGAGAAGATAGTTCATTGAGATATTGCCTATTTTTTCTCCTGCCCACCACGTGCATAATTTACACTGTTCTTTATATAACAATGCAAATTATGCTTTCACTATTAAAGTACAACTTCAGGGCACATGTAGGTCTGAGGCTTTTTAAAAATGGCTGTTTTAAATTGCAGACCCCTGTTGGTTTTCCCTATGATGTGCAATAGAAAGAGCACAAGTCTGAGTCAGGTGATTGGGGCTGCACACTCTGTCACCTTAGGCAAGCTGCTTCCTTCTGTGCCAGTCTCCCATCCGTGTGCTAAGGAGATTGGCCTGGGTGCTCCCGGAAAGCCATTTCTGTGTTCTGGGATGTTCTAGGAAAGTCTGGTCCCCAGGGAACTAGATGAGGACAGACGTGAAACAGCAGTCCTATAGGAGAAGGATACCTTTCCATTGGCACAGTGCTTCCTATTTCCATCTCTCCACACACAGGGGCTGAACACCTAACTGTGCCAGACATAGTGGCAAAAGGTGCGGGGGAGTCAAGATTCCTTCCCTAAGCATCTCATCCTCGTGAGGAACAGCACTAATAGTCACACATCAGTGTAGGGAGCTCTAAGAGCTAACAGCTTTGCTCAGGTCTTACGGGGGAGGAGATGCTGAGGACTAGGAGGTAAAGTAGCTTGAAGGGAAAGCCCTCCAAGGTCAGGGAACAGCATCTGCAAGGGCTTTGAGGGGGATGAGAGAGAAGAAGCTGCCAGGCCATCGCACTGGAGGAGGCTGGAGTGGAGGCAGGGCCGGCCGCCTTGGGGCTTCATGACTGTGCTGAGGACTTTTTCTAAGAACATGGGACATGGCTGAATGGTTTGAAAAGCAGGGAGGGTGAAAAGCATAATGGATGTGGGAGTTCTTTGTAAATGGACCTGAATGTTTGCCCCGTCCTTGGACAGTAATAGGATGCTTTTTCCCTCGCTCTGTGTTTTTAATACTTCTCCCATTGCTTGCTCTTCAGGGCTCTCTCTGAGCGTCAGCTCAGATGCTGTGATGCGGTCTGAATACCTGGAGAGAGAGCCTTCCAAGCTGTATCCCAGCTGCACCGGCATGTACTATCGCCCATTCCCGATGGGCTACCAGGATCCACCCCCGGGCCTGGGGATCTCCGTGCAGCAGGGCTTCCGGCATGTGTCCTTCAGCCACTACCATGGAGGAGGCTCGGTGAGTCCCATCCTGACGCCTTTCTGGGTTCCTCCGTATCCCATCTGCTCTGCTGCTCTTACATATGCTCAATCCCAGAAAGCCATTGGCCTGTACAGTGCGCACCTCTGGGAGTGCACACATGTAGGTGAGTCTCATCACATGTAGACAGGTCAGCATGAGCTATGGCATTTGCTTTTCAGAGCTGTAGGCTAAAAGGCTCTGGGAGCTCAGGCAAAAAGGAATGCAGACACGTAGGTAAACCTGGGAACACCAAGTGACCACCAGCCTGGACTCATGGAATGCTGGGGCCACAAGGGCTCTTCGTTTTGCCTGGTACCAGGAAGGAAATACCACTGTCCTAGTGCCATACAGTTGGGGGCAGAGTCAGGAGCAGCTGTAGGCCCCCTGCCCAGGGTATGGCCCACTTGAGACTGCAGAGGGTTTTTAAGAGGAAGTGGGATTTAAGCTTAGTCATGAAACATGGAAACCTTTCCCCAAACACCTAAGGATCTATGTGGTTGAGAGAAGGAATGAGATGTAATCCCTTTATGAGGTCAGTGGTGAGTTACTAACTGGTGTGCTCTGTAAGCCTGAAGTTTTGAATATTGACGGTAAATCAGTCTATCCCTGTTGTATGAGATACACATCGGGGTGACCAGGTTTTTCGACTTTGGTTGCCAGCTCCTTCCAGACCAGAATAGTTTAAAGCCCTCTCACTTGTGGCAACTCCTGACGGACATCAGAATAACAGGATAGTGAAAGGCCTGTGTGACAGTCTTGACTTTGGGCCCATAAGGCTGACTCTGTGGAGGAGGTTGGCTCAAATGCAGCTCAAGTGCATGGGAATGTAGACCATTACCTCAGAGCTAAAAGCCTAATCCTCGGGTTACAGAAATGTTTCTCCTTGGGTGGAGGAGAGTGGGGGGAGAGCAGGCTTCTTTGGTTTAATGTGGAAAGCATTGAAGAAGAAAGATGAAAGCTGGACAGTCACATAATGGAACTACTGGCCGCAGAGTGTGGAGCCAGTACTATGGGGTCCTCTGTCCAGGCAGGTCAGGCACACAGGATGCTGGGTCCCCACTCCTGCTTCAGCCTCCTTAGCATTTCTTCTCTCTTTTAGATATTATAAAATTTTATTTATAAACTAGAGGCCCCGTGCATGAAATTTGTGCATGGGGGGTGGGGGTCCCTCAGCCCAGCCTGCACCCTCGCCAATCTGGGACCCCTTGGGGGATGTCCAGCTGCCAGGTTAGGCCTGATCCCTCAGGCCTAACATCCTCCTCACAACCAGGACTGCTGGCTCCCTGATTGCCCCTAACCACTCTTTTGCCTGGTCATCCCTAACTTCCCTCCCCTGCAGGCCCAGTCACCCCTAACAGTCCTCCCTTGCTGGCCTGTTCACCCCAGTAGTCCTCCCTTGCCAGCCATCTTGTAGCATCCATCTTGTGACCACATGGGCACCGCCATCTTGTGATCACATGGGGTGGCCATCTTGTGACCACATGGGCACTGCCATCTTGTGATCACATGGGGGTGGCCATCTTGTGCGAGGATGTGATGGTCAATTTGCATATTATGTCTTTATTACATAGGATTATTATATAGGATCATTTCCCATTGATTCAAGGGGGAAAGGCCTGAAAACCACTGGTCTTGATCATTTCTAGGGTGTCTCCACCTCTATTTGAGCCTTCAGAGTGCGTGTTACAATTCCGTTGTAGGGTAGAGGAAGTTAGGGTTTGTCCAACGTCACAGAAGGAGTGAGTGAGGCACTGGGATCAAAATTACACAGCAGATTAGCGACAGAACAGGATGCACACCTGAATTGCCCTGACTTCCGAGCCAGGTGCTTTCTGCTACCCTCAGCTTGTCTCTTAGACAGAAGTAAACAAAACTCCCCCTACCGCCCTGCCCCGCCTGAAATCTGTGGGTGCTGGCCACCCCCTTGCAGCCAGGGACAGCATGGCATCTCTAGCCTCCACACAAAGAAAGGGGTTCTGGCCAAGTGGAGCACGCACCCACCGTCTGCTCACACAGAAGCCTGGCGTCCAGAGCACGCTCTGATTGACAGGCCTGCCAGACGGCCATTGTTAGAGTGTGATCTCAGTTGGTTTATCTGGGCCTGAGCTGCCACCACCGGCCCCAGGCAGGAGCTGTGATCCAGGGAGAAACGGCCAAGTAGCTTGGAATTAAAGAGCTAATAATCCCCCTGCTACCCTTTCCTGTCTGGATAGCGGATCCAACATTTATTTGTAAAGCTGTTTCAAACCCAAGAACCTATGAATTTCTTTCAACCATGTCCTGCTCCCCCTGCCCAGGCTCCGAGATAACCCCAAGAGACGTCTTCCACCTTTTATTTCTGTCTCTGTCCCACCTGCTGCTTCTTTGCTTCTTTTGTTCTCCCACAAAAGACCACAGGCCTGGATTGGACAGACCTGGGTCCAATCGTACCTCTTTTACTAGCTCTGTGGCCGGGGACGTTACCGCCTTGGAGGACCTCACTCAGCTCTTGGTCTGTACAGCAAGGCCCCCAGGAGAGGAAGGTGTGATGCGTGGGAAGTGCCCGCACAGGGTCTGGCATGTAGTGGGTACTTGAAAGTAGGCTTCCTTACCTTTGTGGTCTGATTACGTTAGTATGGGCTGGGTTAATCTAAGGAGGTTTTTGCAGAATACCTAAGGCTTTAAAATGCTTACATGTGACTCACCATTGTAGTGAGTCAATTTGTGGAGTTTCTCAAACTCCCTTGACAAAGAACACCTTAAAAGCAGTTTAGAGGAGTCTCGTAGGACGCTAAGTTCTCTGGAGCACAGCTTGTGAAGTGCTGCTCTGATGTGTGTGGATGGAAGTAAATAATAGGAACGACACCTGACATTCATTACTGTTTTTATTACATTCGTGTCTTAGACACACTTTGAGCTGTGCAGTCATCACCCCTCCAGATCTCTTTCTTCCACCTTGGGGTCCTGTGTCGTGGGGTTGGCTTCCATCTTCTGAAGAAGCAACAGAAGCGCAGAATGGCTGGTGACTGAAGCCACTTTTCCTGAGGTCACTCAGCTTTTCTGACTCAGTTACAGCTGCATTACACCCAGGAGAAGGCCCTGACTCTTGAGTCTAAGTCATTACGCTGAGCAGTAGGGTCACACAGACTTGAGATCCAGTTCTGCCTCAGCCGCTCACCAGCTCTGTGGCCCTGGGGCTGTAGCTTTATCCCACTGCCCCTGTTTTCCATAGTTACCATGAGGATGGTAAGAGAATCGCCCTCCTCGGGTCATAAGGATGAAAGGAGATAATGGATGTAAGCTTAGAGAGGGGGCAGGCTTCTCTGAGGTGCGCCTGCATTCCTTCTTGCCTTCAGTAAATTCTTTGCTGAACACCTCATTTTCAAGTGCCTTGTGTCCAGCCCATGGGAGCCCCCCATTTCGAGAGAACAGAGCATGTTTGATCAGCCCCTCTGGCTAACCCTCTCCCCTGTTTGGCTTCTCTGCTCGGTGTACCATGCAGGGGCCAGACCCAGTGGAAAACTTCCAGCCAAGCTATCCCCCGCTGCCACCACCTCCACCTCCACCACCACCACCGTTGTTGCCGCCTCCACCACCAATGCTGCCACCACCGCTGCTGCCACCCCCGCTGCTGCCTCCACCACAGTCACCACCGCCCCCGTTCCTCCCACCAGGCTTCCTCTCTGGGATCCATTTCCTTCCACCACCACCACCACCTCCTCCACCAGCATCTTTCTCACTGACCGTCCTGTCTGATGCTGACCAGGAGACCACGGGTAAGAGCACCACTCTTCCGGTTTGTGGGGGAGCCAGGAAGACTTTCTGAAGGAAGGGGGCTAACCAAAATAGATGTGGAGAGAGGGGAGATTGAGAACAGAATTTAAATGTGCTGGACCTGGGATATGATTTTTCCTTACACCCCTCCCCTAAATTCCATAGGCAAGCATCAAGGAGGTGGGCCCCCATTCTCATTTGGGGAAACCAATAGAGCCCAGACTGGTTCTTGTAGCTATAAATGGCAGAGCTCAGATTTCAACAGAATTGTGTGTCTGGCTCTATGAGTGCCCCCGGGCAAAGATGTGCAGGGAGCTGTGTATGTGGTATGTTCCGACCAGAGGTGCCAGGCCTCTCTGGCTGGGGAAACGACAAATGCTGAGCCTGGAACAGCAGCAGGAGGCAGTTTGGGTCTGGTAGGGATGATTCCTCTCCTCAGGCCACTCTGGAGAGAGAACCTGACCAGGAGCTAGAGACCCTGACCTTAGCTCTGCCACTAGTGCACTGGGTGATCTTAGTCACTTACACACTTTTCTCTAGGCCTCAGTCTTTTCATCTGTAAAATGGGCCCCTTCACAGGGTTAATGTGAAGGTCAACTGAAATTTTAGATGTGAAAATGCTTAGAGGAAATTTTTTTTTTAGGGCCCTTTGCAGAATGAATTTAACCATCTCTGGGTTGTGTTACTTATAGATTCAAGGATGTTTTCTTCCTTTTAATCTTCCCCTGAGAGGTTAGTCTGGTGATGTCCTTCTCATTTTACTAAAGAGGCAACGGAGGCCTGTTGCACACCTGCTGTGTGTGAGGTGCCTACATCTGTTAGCTGGAGAGATGGTCTAGTGTGGCTTGAAGCTTGCTGGCCCTGGTGCCGGCCTGGGCATAAGTCCTGGCTCCAGCACTTACCAGCTGTGTGGCCTTGGACAAACTAATCCACTCCTTGGTGCCTCAGGTTTGGTGTCTGCCTAAGTGGACTGGTAATGCTCCCCACCTCATGAGGTTATTCTGAGGATTAAGCAGAACCTGAAATGATAAAGCTAATAGTGGAAGCTAGTTCTCGCTGTTCCCCCGGCCCCATGCTGACCTAATGTTGCAAGGTAGGCATCGTTTCATTTGCAGGAGGAGGAACCGTGGTGCAGAGCTTCTGATGGCTTGTTTCATGCCACCCAGCCTATGGCAGGCAGAACTGGAGCCTGTATCATATGAGGCCTAGAATTCCAGCCTCCTGACACCTAGCAAGTCCAAGACAAATTAATTCTCCTTAGGGCGTGGGAGTGATGAGAATGCCTTACACCTGAAAGCAGGTAATTTTTCCTATTTCTAAATGCATCCCCTCTTTTTTTGTTCTTTGCAGATGACCAGGTTGCAGGAATGCCTCATGAGCCCAGCCAGCCATCGTCTCAGGAGCAGTCCGACTAAGCCCCGGGCCTCTGGCCAGCAAAATGGGGCATCTGGAGGGTGATAGCAATGATTTTCTTGTCTGTTCAGTGATGGTAGGAGGGTGGAGAGTGGTAGACATAAAATAGAGTTAATTCCCTTTTCAAGGTAGGAGGAAGGAGGGTGGTTTCTAAGTTTCAGTCTTGAAATATGAGCTGGTTCAGGAGAGTGGAGGATGAAGTTAACCAGGGGAGGACCAAGACTCTGAGGAGTCGGGGCTGATGGGAACTCCCATTTAGGAATGAATTTAACCATCTCTGGGCTGTGCTACCTTTTATGCAACTCGCCCCGAGAAGCGTTCTTTGATTTCCTCAGGCCCCATTGTAGGACAGGAGGCACCATGTATTTCGGCCTTCTGCCTCTGCCGGGTCCCAGGGGCTGGCAGCACCAACATCAAGCTTCCAGCACATCCAGGGGCGGGTGCGAGCAGCCAGGCAGGGCACTGACAGCAGGTTCTGGAGTGTCCTTCTCTGCTGCCCTGTTCCCCACTGCCCCTCGCCCCTTCTCCAGGGGCCTTTACTAGCAAGCATCGTGACCCCTGGGCTACTTCACCCTCCTCCCCTCCATAAAGTTTAAGCCATTTATAGGCATCATTTCTGGTTTTATAAAATGCATTAACGTTTTATTACTTGGTGTTTTTATAGCGATTGCCAGCTTTAAAAAGTAGGCTGTTTGTAAGCATGGATGCAGCTCCCAGAACAGAGTGGTGCTTCCAAAGCACCTATGACGTCAGCACTTCTCTGGGGCCGGTTGACTGTTGAAATAAAATGAGCAATGGAAATACTGTGGAAAAGGTGTTCTCTCTGAGTCCATGTGGAAGGCAGTGTGGGGTGGAGTAGTCGACCTGGGTCTGTGGCCTGTGGGCCTGCTTCTACCACGTGCTCGCTTATGCCAGTCCTCCCCCCCTCCTCCCTTTCTGTTATCAAGTGACTTGGGCCGGACTACTCCAATTGTTGTTGTTATTTTAAGAAACAGAAACCTCTGAAGGAGATCTGATGGAGACACATCAGATGTAAAGAAGTCTTTTCGTTTCTCTTCCCCAGCTCCTTTCACGGTCCCTGCGGCGGGACATGGTTTTAAAATACAGAGCTTAGTCCCATTCTGCAGTTTTAGGATCTTGGGGCTCTTCCCCTGGTTTCATTTGTTCCTTCATTTAAAAGTCATCTGACATCTCTACTCGACTTAGAGCCTGATAATCAGCAGCCCTGCCCATGAGCGTGGAATCTAGTAGAAACGGAGACTGCCCAGTAGCATCAGGACTGGGACAGAGGAAGAGGAGCTGAGGGGATGGTCAGAGAGGAAGAGGAGCTGAGGGGATGGTCAGAGAGGAAGAGGAGCTGAGGGGATGGTCAGAGAGGAAGAGGAGCTGAGGGGACGGTCAGAGAAAGCCTGGAAAAGTCAGGGCTTTATCTGCCTTTTATTTTTTAATCCTCACCTAAGGATATTTTTTCCATTGATTTTCAGAGAGTGGAAAGGAGCGGGGAGGGGAAGAGGAAGAGTGAAGGGAGAGAGAAATATCAGTGTGATAGAGACACATCGATTGGTTGCTTCCTGCACTTGGGGATCAAACGTGCAACCCAGGTACATGCCCTTGACTGGGAATTGACCCTTTGACCCTTTGCTGCACAGGCCAACCCTCTAACCCAGGGGTCCTCAGACTTTTTAAACAGGGGGCCAATTCACTGTCCCTCAGACTGTTGGAGGGCCGGACTATAGTTTAAAAAAAACTATGAACAAATTCCTAGCACACTGCACATACCTTACTTTAAGCTGGACAGGCAGCAGCGGCAAAAACACCCAGCATATGGCCCGCGAGCCATAGTTTGAGGATTCCTGCTCTAACCACTGAGCTATGCCAGTCAGGACCTCACCTTTTTAAAGAGCAAGAATGAGTTAGGTGAAAACAGGAACTCCCTATTGGATGGGCAGAGAGAGGGTAAGGGGTGTGGAGTGAAGGGTTCCAGGGTGAGGAGCAGCACCTTGTTCTCCATCCTGGGAAAGGCTGGCTGCAGGGAGACGGGTGACCTACTTTGTCTTGCCTCCTAGGACAAGTGGCAGGAGGACACTGAGAAGTAATCTGTCCTCATCAGTGTGGTGGCTGGGGGTCCAGGGCCGGGCCTGCGCTATTGTAAGGCACCGGGGCAGGCACAGCCGTGAGAATTTTTCAGTCACCGCATTATAAACACAAAGTAGTTTCAGCAGGGCAAAGCCAGGCGTTGGCTTCCATCTGCACCGGATGGTGCAGTGATTTTGCACTAGCGTGGCTTAGTGGCTGGAGCTGTCAGCCACCCAAATGCCAGTCCTGCCCCCAGGGCCACAGTGCCGCAGAAGCCCTGGGAGGGTAGGAGAAGGCCTGACTTCTGGTACCACTTAGCCCCACTCACCCTGCCCTCGCTGGACCCTGACCTGTCCGTTGGTCAGGTGGCTTGATCAGCCCTTGCTTTTTTTTTTTTAATTGCACTTTGTTTTATTCTAGAGTCCATGTTTTGAAAGATTTTTTTTTTCCAACCAAGCTGCATTAAATGCCGTTTTTCAATTTCTGATCAAGTCTGACCAATCCAGACCAGTATAAGAAAACAGGATGTTAGTTAGCATATGGGGGTTGAGATGGGAGGCTGTGGCCTGTTGCCTATTGTAGGAGTCCATGTCCAGGGGGCTCTCAGTTCTCCAATAGGCCTGGGGTCTGATGAACCAGTGGGACGCTCTGCATCTTCCCTGGAGCCTTGAAGGTGCCTGACGGGGTGAAAAGACCCAACGGTGGGGCGGGGGCAGAGGCCTGGCTTCCTTACCCCTGGGGGACAGAACCCCAAGTTCTGTCCTTTCTTGTGGGTTCTCGCCATGATCACTTACCCTGCGGGGGAGGGGGGGGCGTCAGTGGACCCCTGCGCCCTATAGCCTTGCCAGTCAATCCAACCCATAATCCTGGATGCCCTGCTCTTGTAGGCTGTTCTCCAGCAGTAGAATTGGCATTGAAAGAACAGATCTGCTCGTTACTTCCTTGCTCACATGCCTTTCATGGCTCCCTACTGCCCGAAGTAAAGACCAGCATCTTCAAACCAATTGCCCGCCCACCTTTCCAGCCTCTCCCCCACCGGCTGGCCCAGCCCAGGTTCTGCAGGGGTGAAGTCAGGCGGGGAAGAGTGGGCTGCAAAGAGACCAGTGGCCAGGGGCAGCACTGCTCATGGCAAACGGAGGCTTGGCTGTAAGCCAGGAGGATGTTCTGGACAGCAGCCAGCGGCATTCCCTGGCGCCCGTGCACCTGCGTGGCGCCGCCGGGAGGGGGCGTGCGAGCAGAGGCTGTGGGCGGGGCCTTTTGCCTAGCAACCTGCATCCGAGGAGAAGCCTGGAGCCAGCCGGCTGGAGGAGTAGGTTTCTGCAGCTGGGCCTGGACATGACGGGAAGACCTGTATGCTTCCTGGAAAATCAAAATGATAAGCCTGTAGGCTAGGCCAGCAATTTTCAACCTTTTTCATCATGGCACACAAATTAATTACTAAAGTTCAGCATTTTTTGCTGATCTGACAAAAAAAGGCATAATTCTGATTTATTCACACAAGATGACTTCGTGTTGACTTGTCATTTCTTTATTTGACAATCTCGGGGAAAGAGGTCAGTGTTTCTGACTCAGTAGTCAGGTATTGCATGTTTTAAACCTTGCAGCATGCCACCATGTAGTCACCAACCTCGAGCAGTTGTCTTTGCACTGCCCTGCCATGAAATCAGTGCCCTCCTATCTTTGTCTTCAGACTCCAGCCTGAACCAGCCTGACATATTCCCCGCTTTCTCTCTGTTCTGCACTTTTACACACGCCGAGCCTTCTGCCTAGACTCCTACCTTCACCAGCTCATCTGCTTATCCTTTCTGACTAAGTCCAGGACCTCTTCCCCCAGGCCGCCTCTACCTGGATTAGGAGGCTCTGCAGGGACTGCCCAGGCCCTACCCCACCCTCCGTCACACCATCCCACTGAGTATATGTCCCTCCTACAAGTCTGGGCTTCCTGGAGGCAGTGTCTTCACTTGTCTTTGTGTCCCCGTTTGTGGAACTCAGCATTGGTCAGGCCAGTAGTTACTGAGTGACTGTTGCAGAATAAATGGCTGAATTTCTGGGCCATATTGTGGACTTTTGGTGGAGGGTTGATTTGCTCTGTCTCAGGCCCCTCACACGGCATCGTTTGCCTTACATTTTTGCTCTGTCTGCTGGGGCCCCACACAGGAAGTCAGCCTTCACCCAAACTATGCCAAGGGAAGCACTGCACCCTTTCTTCATTTGAGCCTCACAACAAACCAGGGAAGACGGGTTGACACCACTATCTTATGAAGGAAATAGAGATGATAGTAATTTTCCCAAAGTCACACAAATGACAAGTGGTCAAGGGCATGCAGAGAGTAGCATACAACCCTGGACACCAGTTCTGGAGTTTTAAACATCTGTTTTGTCATCTTTGACATGTTTTGAACACGAACCCCGTGAATGCACCCTAGATTCTGGGCAGATTCTAGGACAACTAGGGAGAGTGGCCTACAGACATCTGCCTCGGAAATCACTGTCCACTGCACTGGCCACAGCACACAAAGCCTCCGGAGCGAACGCTGGAGTAGGCGTCACGGTGAGCAGCAAGGGTCTCTCTCCTGGTACCTGAGCCTCCGCCATGGCCTGGGCTTGCCACAAGCCCCTGTGTCAGCTGGACTGAGAGGGCTTGCTCCTGTGGCCAGACTGGAGCAAGGTGTGTCTTCAGTCTGTAGGGACCAAAACCTACAGAGAGACGCCCTCCCACTGGCACTTCTCTGGATCCTCTTAGAAAGACACAAACCTCCGGGCCTGGGGCGGGGGCTTCGTCTCTCTCCGCAGCCCTGAGATTTCTTACAGCCCCTTCCACTCCTGGACACCATGGCCTTTGTGGGCCTGGGCCTAGGCCTCTCTTACTGGGAGCTGCTCAGAAACCCAAGAGCGAGCCATGGCCCTTCTCCTCTCAGTGCACAGAGTAGGGCACCTGGGCTGTCATCGTCTGTGTCCGGGGACGGAGGCCCACAGCTGTGGTTCTTTACTTCCTGGAGCTTTCCACATGCCGGCACGGTGCTGAGCGCTTTCCACAGATTCTCTCTGTGAATGCTCATAATGACCACCCGGGCAGGCACCAGAGGCTCCCATCTTACAGATGGCAAGACTGAGGCCTACAGAAGTTAGGTTCTTGTGCTTGGGATACTACCTATAAGTGGTAGAGCTGGGATTAAATCCAGGTTTCACCAGACTCCAGAGCTAAGTTCCTAACCACATTGTGCTCTCCTGCTTCTCAGGGTGGGGGGTGTGGGCCTTGGGGAAGTTGCAGTCCCCCAGGATTTGCTGCCCGACTGCCATCTATCAGCCCAGCCAGATGTCCAGGCACGTGGACAGGCCAAGTATAAAGAACAGCCTAGCTCATGTTTTACACAAGGAGTACACTTAAAAAAACTTTTTAAAATTTCCAAACCCTTAATTTTGTTTTGAAAATGAAGCATGAAGTTGATTTTAAAAAATGAGCATGGCCCTAATTGGTTTGCTCAGCGGATAGAGCATCAGCCTGCGGACTGGAAGGTCCCAGGTTCAATTCCAGTCAAGGGCATGTACCTTAGTTGTGGGCACATCCCCAGTGGGGTGTGCAGGAGGCAGCTAATTGATGTTTCTCTCTCATCGATGTTTCTAACTCTCTATCCCTCTCCCTTCCTCTCTGTAAAAAAAAAAATCAATAAAATATATTTTAAAAATAAAAATTAAAAAATGAGCATGAAGTTGATTTTTTTAAAAAAATGAGTATTAATAGTTTTTTTTAAATTGAAATCTAAACTCTCTCACAAGGCGAATTGGAACTTTATCAATATTAATTCACATGGAACCTAGGAGATAGTTCTGATATTTACTGAGCTAGTGTCTTTTAGGCTCACGTCTTCCTCTTTCTCCAGGCCTTTGTTTTAAAATAATCAATTGTGAAGAAAGTAATGCATGGAAATGATAACAGTCTAAAAGGGTCCACCCTCCCCCATTACCCATTCTCATTTCTCTCCTTGGAGAGGCCCCACTTTCCTGTCTCCTTCCAGAGGTGATTCGAACAAGCTCCACTTGTTGAACTCATCTTCAGTTCTGAGGTAATTACAGGGTCACATGTGGTTACAAGAAATGACACGGAGAAGGCTCATGTCCCCTGTACCCCGCTTCCCCTAATGGCACCACCTGCAAGACTATAGTCTCAACCAACACGTCAGCACTGACACGGTCTGTCCATTTTTCAGATGCAGTTTTGCATTTGAGTTCATTTTTGTGTGAGATGTGAAGTTTAGGTTAATGTTCCCTTTTTTGCCACTGGATATGCAATTGCCGCAGCACCCGTGTGGAAAGGCTATGCTCCCTCTACTGAATTGTTTTTGTAAGAAAACCAGTTGTCTATTTTTGAGTTTTTTAATCTGCTCCATTGATCTGTTCTTTGAACACACACACACACACACACACACACACATGCGCACGCGCACATGATCCACACTGTTCTGCACGTTTCTCTTCTCATTAACACCAGACCAGGGTTTCTGAGCCTCTTTGTGCCGTGACCCTGTTCATCACCACGGGCAAGCCTGTGCCCTGGCCTCAGAGCAGATCTGTAACTGGATCAAGTAAAACACATAAGATTACAGGGGAAACTAATCATGTTTAACATATGGGTCAAAACAGAGAACCACATTTGCGCGTTAGCAATCGTGTGCTTCTTCATGAACACACAGAATGACAAGATCATCATTAACAGTCTCACGGTCACTGTGTCATTGAGGGTTTGAGTCCTTGCAACAACCGTCAATCATGAGAAAACCCGTGATGTCTGCTGCTGCTGCCGGGGTTGGAAGGAAACACTGCATTGCAGTTGGAGCGAGTGAAAATCAAGGTGTGTTTCTCCACCAGCCAAGTTCACGGCCTCCATTCCCTCAGGACTCCGGGGCTAGAGCTGGGAGAGGTTCATCTCCTCACTCTTGTCAACTGCCGTCTAGTCTCTCGCGGAATGGATTCGCCTTTATTTATTTAACCAGGGCCCCGCTGGGAGACTGTTAGGTTGTTTCCCATCTTTTGCTATTACTGCTCATTTAATTTTTAAAACATTCCTCCTGCTCAGATTTCCTTCTGAAGCAGGGCCACCAAGCGGGGCCCTGCCCTCAGAGACGCCGTTGGGTGGCAATACACAGCCCATGTGCGGAGGGCACCTTGCGGAGCAGGCTCCAGCCCCAGTGCTCCCTCCTTCGGGGGCTGTCCACCTTCCACAACGTGGCAGCCTTTGCCCCTGCCCTCAAGCCCGGGCTGGGGGTTCCAAGCCAGCCCTGGTCAGCGCGTCGTAGGCAGGCAGGGATGGGTCCCCATGCTGTGCCGCATCCTGGGAGCAGATGTGCAGCTTCTCTGTGCCTTTGTGCTACAGTTTATAAACAGCAGATTGCAACATGCTAACATCCTATCATGTCAGCTCTTGCATTTGAGCCAGCACAGGCATTGGCCTGTCAGTGATTAGCTGCTGGGTGGTGTCTTTTCTTCATCCCCCCCCCCCTTTTTTTAATTGGAATCAGAACATCCTTTTTCTTCCTTCCTTCCGTCCTTCCTTTCTTCTTGGGAGTAGACGCAGTCCGTAGAACACTCTGTGTGGACTTGGCTGCTTTTCCACATTCATGGGCAATTAATTTCCAGCTATAATCCAGTTACCCAGCAAACACGGAGCTGCCGCCCAACGTCCTCGGCATTTGCTGGAGCAGTTGTTCCCCCTGCTCTGCACTTGGGAAAGGGAGAGAGAATAGCACCTCGTTCTCAAGTGGGTGAGACATACCTGGTTTTGAAACGCTGGCCATTTTGATTGTTGGCTTATAATTAAGTCAGTGTTTTTCTAACATCTGGCTTTTGTATTTGTTTTTTCAATTTGGAGTGATTTTTTTTTACCACCACCCACCACCTTCTGTTAACACCAGTCAGGGGTGATGTCACCACCGTCTGCAGCATCCGCAGCGGCCCTGCTCTGTCCTCAGTCAAGAAGCAGTGACTCGGGACGAAAATGGGCCAGGCCCCCGGGACCAGGTGGATATTTCCCTCCCACATCCAGGCCTGGGCGTCCTGTACCTCCATCTGAGCCCTTCTCGGGCCCCACTGCTCTGGAAGTCCAGCTCCCAGACAGGCCTTTCACAGCCCACAGTCCAGTGGACCGTTGCCTAGTCTCTGCTTCTTTGTCTCCATCACTGGCACTTCCTCAGGTGCCTCCAGGCCCTCTTCACACTGCACCTGCCTCACCCAGGCCTCACCAGCACTGCCTTGGGGCCTGCTCGGAGCTGCCCATGAAGTCTGGCCTGCTCTTCTCTGCTGCCAGGTGTGCCACGCAGTGACCCTGCCAAGACTCACTGCACTTACTTGCTTTTTCTGGGGTTCACTGCAAGGAAGGACAGCGTCTGACTCGCCCACTGAAGTCACCTGATGTGACCTCCTGGCCAAGTCCAGTGCTCGTTGCTCTGCTTCATAGGTCTCCTGATACGTTCCACACACATCTCACTAGGCTTCTGGCTCTCCTCTCCCCGATCCCTGCCTCACACCTTTCCTACCCACCCCGCTCTGCCCCTTGCTCTGTTGGCCTCTGGGTGCTAGGCTCCCAGGGGCCTGCACACTTCCTCCTTCTTGTCGATGCCCTCGCTGCTCCTCTAGGTTAAGGTGACCAGACGTCCCGATTTTGGCAGGACAGTCCTGATTTTTAACAATTTGTCCCGCATCCTGCGGTGTTTTAAAAAAGTTCTGATTTTTGGAAAGAATGCACGACAAGCTAGGGAACGGCGGGAGAACGGGAAGGGAATATACGGTTTTTAGCAGCCAAGCGGTCAACGGTGTCCCGCTTTACCAATGTTAAAATCTGGTCACCTTACTTTAGGTCCATCCCCTAACACTCCGTGTGCGCACAGGAAGGGTGACTGGGCCCTGGGCTTCTGTCAGACACACATCTGGACTCATGCAACCACCCCAACTGCACATCTCCAAGGTGGCCTGGCCATGAGGTCTTCTGGCAGGAAGGTCCCCACTGTTTCAATGAGAGGCTTTTTTCTCAGAGGTGTGACAGGTTTAGGGACCAATGAAAGACACAGGGTCACTCGGAGACCAGCACAGGAGCCATGGCCACCAGAGGCAGAAGGGACAGGGGAGGAAGTGGACCCGGGGCCCAGAGGGAGCTGGAGCCTGGGGAGGGGGGCTGGAGGGGTATAACTGAACTTGGGGAACCTGCAACCCGTTGGAAGCAAAAGCACACTGAGCCCAGGCGGGGCCCAAACCTGGAGAAAGGAACCGAAGGGATCGCGGAGCCCCAGCGCGAGCGGTGTGGAACCCCAGCGCGAGCGGTGTTGTTGCGAGATGGGGGAGGATTCCGTCAGCACGCTGTTAGGGTGTGAGCGGGGAGCCCGGCGAAGGCTGTGCAACCCTGAGCACCGAGAGCCTGTGACTGCTGTGGAGGAGCCGAACTGGATGGCACGCGAATCGCATCCCAATAGTCTTCTGCATTACAATGTGAGGGGGACCCTCCAGGTGAGGAATTGAGGCACATGCCCATCCTGTGGGACGGGGCCCTCCTCACAGGGTGCTAGTTCCAGCTGCTGCTGTCACCAAACCTCAGCAGGCCACCCACACGCCTCTGCTAGCTGCTAACGGAGCTCACACTGCTCTCCCTGTCAACTTAGCCTGGGTCCGAGGCGCCATGGTGAGGCGGCCATGGGCGTGGGTAAGGCACTCTGAGTGGCCACAGATGGCGGTGCAGACACAGTATCCAGCAGAGAAGGCAAATCTACACCAGATTCCAGGAGGACTAATGTGCAAGTCCTTCCTGGTGGAAGACATCCAATGCAATCAACTTGCCATCGCGTGGCTGCATGGGAAGTGGTGCCATTTGGTGCACTGGGCATGCGTTGCTGGCAGTCGGGGCACGCACAGCAGCAGGGCCAGCTCAGCTCTGCAAGGGGGACTCGTGTTGCTGAGCTTATGAGAAGTCTCTGCTGCTGCTGCTGCGACGGGCTGAATGGTCGCCTGCCCCATACACTCCTGTGCTGAGGCCCTAACACCCCGTGTGGCTGTGCCTGGAGGCGGGGCCTCTGAGGAAGTAATTAAGGTTAAATGAAGTCATACGTGTGGGGCTCTGGTCCAACAGGATTAATGTCTTAATGAGAAGAAGCACAGAGAGCCCCATCTCTTTCTCCCCACGCACATGGGGAGGTCACGTGAGCAGACACAGACTGTGCCACCTCCACACCCAGGGACCTCGCTGGCACCTGGCTCTTGGACTTCCCAGCCTCCAGGGCTGTGAGTAATACATTCCTGTTGTTTAAGCCACACAGTTTGTGGTATTTTGTTACGGCAGCCTGAGCAGAGTAACGCACCTGTTGTCACAGCCACTTTTTATTTATATTTTAAGGTATTTACTTATTAGACCGTCTTCACACATTGTACATACAGAGGGCTTCTATTTTCTTCTTTCCCTCTTTTTTTTTAAAACCTTCATTGTTGAAAGTATTCCATAGGCCCCCTTTCTCTCCCATTGACCCCTTATAGCTCACCCCACCCCCTGCCCCGGCCTCCACCCCTACACGGTGGCTTTTTAAATGAGCCATTGAGCAAGGGCAGGCTTATCTGGGAAAGAGAGGAACTGACGTCCACAGGATGGGTCCTCTCGCCCTCTCGTCCCTGTACCCTCTGATGTGCATTTACAGGGCACACGGCCTATTGTGAGAGGTCCAGCGCATCCCTCCCCCCTCGTCACCAGTTTTCCAGTCTCGCAGCCAGCTCACCATAGCCCCTGCCCAGGAACCGGTGCCGATCCACACCTCAGGGAACCTCTCCTCCCAAGGCCGAGGCGACAGGGACCCATGGAAGTTCTGCCCGCGGGAGGGTCTGCTTGTACCACTGCCTGCAGTGCGGCCTCCATCACTCCTGGCTGGTGCCGGCACCCCTGCACACCTATTCCTATTCCTGGGGAACTGGCCAGCCTGCCAGTTGGGGATGGGCGCCAAGTAAGTCAGGGCTCTGCATTGGTCTGGACTATGGTACAAGCTGCCCGGGCCCACGGCCTTATGGCCCCGCAGACCCACTGCAGCTAGTGTTGCGGGCAGACGGGGGTGGGGGTGGGCTTTTGCTGGTTGAGGGAATTTTCCCAAAAGAGCTGGCAAGCAGCAGCAGGCTCCACAGGCGTCCAAGCCTCCTGGGCCTGCTGCACACCCAGCTTCGTGGTGTGAGAAACCGGAACCCAGGGTGCTCACATTCTATGGCTACACATTTAGTGGCTTCAACAGCACCCGTTGTCATCAGTTTCTGCCAGTCGGAAATGGGGTAACTTGACAGGCTACACCTCCAGATGTGGTGTGTGTAACCCCCAAATCAAAACAGGCCCCCCCGCACTGTGCCTCTTACTTAGTGATCGTTTGTCCGAGGGGTGGCCACCTATCTCCTTTCAGAGGAGATTTTTCCAATTCTGTCTCCTGCCCTCTGATCTCCGACTGGAATTCAGAGAGCGAAGGGGCCCCTCTGGACACAGCGCAGGGGAGGGATCTGTGTGTGTGTGAGGCCAAGGGGTTCACCAGCACCACATCTTCCACCTGACACGGCAAACGGAGCTCTCGACTTTATCAGCCTCTGCTGACCTGCAGCCCACGTCGCCGCCTGCCTGGGATGGCAGTGTCCTTTCACCGGCACCTTACTTCTCTACTCCCCGTCCCCCCTCGCATTCCCTGTGAACAGCTAGGATGATCCTTGCGAAATATGAGCCAATCACTGCCAGCCCCGAGCCCTGTAGCGGCTCCATTGCTCTTCCAGCAAAACCTCGGTCCCTTGGCTGGTCTCTGAGGTTTGGGTGAAGTGGCCGCCCCCCCGCGCTGGCACGGGAGACGGGCTCAACATTGGTCCCTGCGTGGCCCACTTTCATTTGCTTGTTTGTTGTTGTTTCTAGTGATGTGATAAGCAGCCGTGACGCCATCGCTCAGACAAAGGCCAGGCCCTTGGTGGTTTCCTATATCCAGCATCCAGTCCACTCCTCTCTCTCTTCTCTCACCCCTGAGCCAGCAGCACCCTCAATCCTGGTGCCTCATTCCCTCGCTTTCCTTTATGCATTCTATTACCTCCACATGCGTTTCTAAACTCTTTTTGGAAGTTACTTTAAGGCTGTGGTCTTTGGACTAACTTTCTTCACTGAATTGTACTTGCTCACCACGTTGTGTGAGCGGCTGTAACCCACTTGTTTCACCTGCTGTGTGACGGTCCCACGTGGCACACAGGTTCCTTGCACTCTCCCTCCTGCTGGCACTCAGTGTGTGGTCCTGACTGTGGCACCAAGTGCCACAGACATCATTCCCCAGGCCCTGGCCCCTCCACCCCCACTCTTCCCCTCACTCGCCACATGCCAGCCATGCGAGCCACTTTGTGCATACTCCGAGCTCATCCCTGCCCCAGGGCCTTTGCACCTTCTGCTTCCCCTTCCTGGAAGGTTTTTGATGGTCTGGCTCTTCTTCATCATTCTGATTTTGGTCCACTGTCGCTCCTCAGGTCCCTGCCCTGGCCCATCTGGGTCTGTAGCCCTCCCCTCCCAGAAATGGTCCCCATGAGCCCAGGTCTTCCTGGGGGAATGAGGGTGGGGCTCCTGTGATGTGGGGTGAGAGACCAGCCAGAGAGACTAAGTGACAGCAGATGGAAGAAGGCCTTGAATGCCATGTCAGTGAGGCTGTGTGCATCCCCATCCTTCCGTGTGTTAGGACAGTGCCCCAAAAGTGCCTCCTGCAGCTGGGCGCTCCTCCGGGCTTCTGGGGGGCAGTTGCTATATATGCCTGAATATAAGGCAAATGGGTCCCCCCCCCCCCGCCCAGTTTATCCCTCAGAAAATGGGGTTGCTTCATTGTGAGTCTTTTCAGAGTTTTACTTTTTATGGGGCACTTATTCAATTACTTTATTTTGAAAACAAAGTTCTGGTTGGGGATTTCATGTCAGATTACAACCACCTCTGGTGTCTGAGGCACTTCTGAAGGTGTGACCTGACAATGGTGAGGGCTGCCTGAGGTGACAGAGCCAGCTTGTTTCCTTGGAAGGGTGGGGCTGCAAGGCTCAGTGGGCCCATCTCCCTGTTCTTCAGAGGGGGAAACAGGCCTGGGGAGGAAGCGACTTCCCAAGGTGCAGGGCCAGGCCTAGGTGCAGTCCCTGCTCCTGGAGCTGCAGTGTGAGTGGAGGCCAGCACGTGAGCACAGAGGACACGAGTCCTCCTGCTTTCCTGGCTTTGAAGGCAGGGATGATGTTCTGGGGGAAGCACCAGCTTTGGAGCTCTGAGCCCCGAGTTCCCAGCTTCCCCGCTAATCAGCTGTGTGACCTTGGGCAAGTCACCTCCCCTCTCTGAGCCTGTTTTCTCCTCTGCCGAGTGGATGTAGAGTAGTGGCCTGTCCTAGGGTGTGTGAGGCTCCAGATTCTGCAGAGTGGGAGGGGGTGTGAAGGGATGCTGTGGTAGGGGTGGGGTGGGGTGGAACCTATGGGGGCGAGGCTGGGCCTCTCTCCAGTGGCCCAAGCAGCAGTGGGGTAAGAGCCTGCTCAGGGTGCCTGCAGTGCTCAGAAGGGCAGGGCGGGGTGGCTGCGCCGCTGTCCTCACAGCCCTCTGCCCAGCAGGTCCAATGACTCTCACCACAGGAACATGTGTTTGCCTTGAATGTCTTGTAAAACTCACAATTTGTTCAAAAGAATAAACAGCATGAAAGGGGCTTTGGGGGGGTGGGGGTGGGGTGGTGCTCAGAGGCTGGTTTCCATTTAAACCAGATTTGCAGGCGCCGTTTTCAGCTCTGGGAAGCCCCGGCTGGCACAGGCTGTCGCTTGGCTCTGGCCTTGGATGGACACAGGGCCTCGCTTTCTCCATCCGTGAAACGGGGATAGCGGCATTGCTCTATGCACTGTGGGATCAGTGCACGCAAGGTGTTGAGAACAGTACCCAGGAAGGCGAGCCCTTATTCATATAGGAGACCGACGTGAATGCACCTCACGACACCCAGAGGGGTGGGCACTGGGACAGGAATCCTGGGTCTGGGAACCTGGGAGGCCTCTGGCCAGATTAAAGAGGCAGGACAGGACACCGAGTTCCTCATATAAACGAAGGACAGGTTACACAGTGTGTCCAAGGGGCATGCAGGCCTCGGCCCCGTTCCTCCCCCAGGACAGCCCCGTAGCCTGTCTGGACCCCGTCTCCTCCTACCAGCCATTTAGACAGCGGGCAGGCTAGTGCAGGCGCGAAAGCTGAAGGGATGGCCACTAGGGGGCGCCAGGACCCAAGCCAACAAGGTACTCTGAGTGTTCCCTCGCCTGTAACTGGAAGGGACCACTAGCTGCAAGAACTGGAAGTTCCTCAGGAAGAACTGAAGGCTTATCAGGTCCTTGAGAGGAGGCGGGAGGCCCAGCGCAACCCCAGTTCTGCCAGCTTGTGGGTACGTCTCTCCCAGTGCTTTCTGGGCCAGTTTCCCACTGGCCAGTGTGGTGGGCGTGGGACACAGAGGAGGGTGGAGCCCCCAGGAGAGGGCCCGTGCCTGAGCCTCCGCACCCCCACCCTGCAGTGCCCTGGTGCCTGCACCCGCCCGCTGCCGCTGCCGAGGAGGCTCCATTAGTGCTGCTGGTCGAGGCGCCTCCTGCTCTTTAGGCTTTGACGTTTGCTGAGGATGTGTCCACGCTGGTCTAACCCTGTCTGCCCCCTGGGGAGTCTGGTATGGAAACTGAGGCACAGGGAGCTGAATGCTTTGAGGCCTCCAGCAGGCGCGCTGAGCTCTGGGTGCTGTTTCTTCCCCGTTTGCCTTGTCTCAGAAAGGCAGACGGCCCTGGGGTAGGGCCAGGGGCCATGTGTACTCACCAGCCCAGAGGACCACCAAGCTGAGCCCGACAAAGCCCTGGGGCCTGGGCTGCGGTGCTTAGGGGCCAGGGTGGGGTGGGGTCTGCATGGTACCAGTTGTCCCAGTGGTTTCTGAGTCGGGGCCCCCAGAAACCCCTGTGGGCTCAGGTAGCCTGGGCGGGGGCACCAGTGGGACGTGCCCTGAGCCCAGCATAGCCAACTCTGCTCCAGGTAGGGCCTCTGTGTGCCCCCTCCTGCTCCATCTCCGAGACTCACAGCCGAGAGGGGCGATGCCCACCCACAGCAGACAACACGGGATGCTGTGACCAGTGCTGGGATCTGGGAAGCTAAAGGAAGAGGGGACAGCACGGACAACGGCCTGACACAAGAGCATAATGGAAAAGAACGGGATCTGGTGGGAGGGGAGGGCGTGGTGGGAGGAGGGGCAGAGCTCTGGCACAGACCTTAAACTGGGGTGAGGGCTCGGATGTCTTAACTGCCCTTTCACCTGGAAGTCTCCCGCCAGCCTGGGGCTCCCTTGCTGATTTACCGCACTAGACCTCCCCTAGCAGAGGCGCTGGTGCCCCCCAAACTTTACACCTTAGCATTGAGCTGCCCCACTGGCATGCAGGTTGGAGGGGCAGTGGAGTGGGGTGGGTGGGAGCTGAGGTTGCAGAAGTAGGAGGTGGGGGTAATGGGGAGGGGGGAGGGGAGGGCAGGGAGCAGCTGATTTGTTTTAGAGCAACAGGCTCTGGGCTGCGTTCTGCACTGTGGCATCAAAGGCGGCTTGGAGACGTGTGCAGAACGAGGTGGAATATTATGGAAATTGTCTCCCCTGCGGGTTCACGGTCACGGAGAAGAGTCTCCCCGGGTCCCCTATTTCTCTCTTTGAAAGGAAAGCTTTCGGAACAAATAAATACAAATTATGGTCATACGTTTCTTCTGAACGCGCTTCACCAGCCATAACCGAATCGGACTGAGCTTCTGTCAGCCTGTCCTTCCAGCAGCCGCAGGGGCAGCGGCTCACCTCGGAGACCCGCATGGCGACATTCCCGTCCTGCCTCTCCTGTGGCCACCGCCTGCCCGTGGAGGACACAGCTCGGCCCCGACATGGCCACGCCAGCACGTCCCTCAGACCCACAGAGCATCCGTGTCTTCACCTGCCGAAGGGGCTACACCTACTGCTCACTCCTTTTTAATTTTTCTCCAAGAAATACCAACACATTGTTTCAAAAAGTCAGTCCGTATACTGTGGGCTGAGAGCCACCACCAGCAGTCTGCAAATGACCCGTCCCCGCAGCCCCAGCCCAGCCCACTGTCCAGGGGCCACACCCGCCCGCAAGCTGTTTCTTCTGTCCTCGCGCCTGTGCTTCTGTGCGAATTTGAACGCTGCTTCCACGCCACCACCCCCACCCCCAGAGGGCGGGGAGGCCCGACTTCCCTGTGTCCCCACCACGTCCCTGGCCCCCAGACTCCCAGTAGTTACGGGTCACGCATTTTCATTTAGTGGATATTCCGGATTTACATGATCACAATTAGTAAATATTTACTAATCCAAACGCTGGATTCTGATGTTCCTTTTGTCATACTTTTACCATTTGCTGGAATTAATAATGCCTTGTTCCTCATTTGTCTAATTTTCTATGTTCCCATTGCTAATGCTTTCCAAACCTTCCGAGGGCCACGGGCACCACCTCCGCGTCTGTCATTGTCCACACTGCCAAGCGTGTCCGAGGCCCAGGCCAGCCGCCCCTCCAGGCCTGCTGCTCCGCTGTCCACCTGGACGCTGCATGACCTCTCCTGCTCGGCTCCTGTTGGCAAGACCGGTGTCTTCAGTCCTTCTGGTTGGTGGCGCTCATCTCCCAGTAACGTTTTGGAAAATGCTGCGCAGAAAACGCTTCTCTTTCTGCAGTTCCGGCCTGTCTGGAAACCTCTGTCCCACAGTCACCCCCGGTTAATAGTGTAGCTGCGCACAGAACCCCGGTCGGAAATGGTTCTTGTTCGGGGTTTTTAAGACTTTTGCTGTCCACCCTTCTGTGCTGCTCTGAGGAAGCCAGTGGCATTTTGATCCGTATCATGTACGGGGCTTTTTCCCCTTCTCATCCTCCTCCTCCTTTTCGGCCCCTCCTTGGTGAGGGTCTCTGGTTCATCCTTATCCTGGGCACCCAGTGAGCCCTGTCGAGCTGGAGGCTTGCATCCTCCTGTTTTGAAAATCTTTCTCACAATATTTCTTTGATAATTTCCTTCATTTACAGTAAAATCTCCATATCACGGACTAAGTCAGGTGAGGGGTGTTCGTTCAAGCCCGAAGTCCGTTATATCAGAGAGTGAGTTTTCTGAATGCACACCTTAAAAAATGAACTAGTTTACCTGTTTTTACTGATGTAGACAAGTTCGTGTAACTAAAATTAAGTATGTCTGAAAAGTTTAATTTCAAAGAAATGTTTTCTACATGTATCACAGCCATTTTAAATTTATATTGAATAGGTCTAGTAAGTGCGGGCACTCGCCGGTCACTCCACGTAAATAAATGCGCACGGCTGGGCGTGGCTTAACGCACGCGGGAACTTGGCCCGGCAGGCGGTAAAACTGCTGCAGGTCACGCCACGAGTGGACAGAGCCATTACCATGCACCAATTACCATTTGGGACTCGGTGTGATCACATGCTAATTAGCCCAAGGTTGTTTATGAGCGGCGGCCCTGAATTTAAGTATGGGGACTATTGTTATGGATATGTAATACTTATGTAGACAGAATTACTACCGTGTTTTTTCTAACATATGGCCTATTTGCTAAAATTTGTTTAAAAATAACAGTGAATTAATAACCAAAAATAAGCTGTTAATTATAAGCAGCTTTTGATTAAAAGCATTTTAAAAGTCACAGGGTGTTAATTTTCACATATGAGAGACCAGAAATTCTGTCCAATAAATACAAAGTCCGTGAAATCGAGGTCCCCAAACTCGAGGGTTTACTGGATTCTGCTTCTGGAACTTTTGTCAGATGTGCTGACTCCC
Source organism: Murina feae (assembly GCA_004026665.1). Classification (NCBI taxonomy): domain Eukaryota; kingdom Metazoa; phylum Chordata; class Mammalia; order Chiroptera; family Vespertilionidae; genus Murina; species Murina feae. Next base: position 31,509 of record PVJC01009412.1, read on the forward strand.
AGGACGGACCTTCCGTCCTTCTCTCATTCCTTGTTCTCCTCCTCCTTGTGTTGCTCTCTGAGCGGTTCCCTGGGTATTACCTTCATGCCTGTCCCAGTTTGTTGTCTTGTTGGCTCGACTGCTTCAATTTCACTCAGCTGCCTGCCTGCCCTGCTACCTCCAGGTTCTTCTGTCTGTTCCTGAGGGTCCTTCCAGGCACTACCGCCCAATGGGAAGCTGTGGGCCTTGGCGCTCGGGGGCACGGCCTGTTGACTGGGCTTCGCCTGGGTGACCGGGTAGCAAGCCCGCTTTGGGGGAGGCTCCCGGTGCCATTTCCAGAGGCCTGTCACTCAGAGGAAGCTCTCCGTCCTCGCTCTCCGAGTCAGGTCCCTCTGACTCTGTCTCTGGAGAAGGTATCATCACCTCCTGGCCTCCTGGGAGGTGTCAGGGAGAGGGAGGGGCTGGGAAAGGGCACCAGGGCCTCTGTCCGCTCCCACACTGACTTCCCAGCAGCCCCTTCTTCCTAATCCACTCCCACTCCCTCTGGTGCCTCCTGAGCATTTCTGGGCTCCGTGCGAGACCCTGCTCACATCTGGCAATGCGCCTCCATAGGCACAGAGCCACTCTGCCCGCCAGGTCAGCCCCTCTCCCCCCGGCTCCTCTCCTGTTCTCATGGTCACGTTTAGTTCTGTCCTATCACCTTAATGGAGAGTTTCAGGAGGAGATGAGGTTCGTGCTTATGTCCAGCCTCTCTCTACCCTTCTAGTTAGACTTTGCTCAGGTCAGGCGACCTGGGGGAGCCCAGGAAACATCCTCCTCATGACAACAGCCAGTACTTAGGGGCCTTGCTCCATTTCAAGAGCTCTGCTGGGCACGTTGCAATGTGTCACTCTCATAGGATCCTTGCTACCGGCCTGCGGCCTGCGAGGGCAGACACAGGTGTGGAATTGGGCTCAGACCTGGGGTGACTTCCCAAGGTCACCCATCAAGACCATCCAAATTCCTCAGAGCCTGGGTGGTCCTGACCCTGACCTCTCGGCCTCCCTCCATCCCCACCCTGCTCGCTGCGTGGGGTTGAACTGCCTCAGGGCTCCACTCACCGATGATCCAGGATCCCATCAGCCCTGTCTGCAAGAACACCTCCCCCTGTGCCTCTTGGTGGTGTCTCTAGACCTAAAACCCTCTCCACTAGCTGTTTTGGTTTGTAGAGAAGGTTTGCCTCCGCCTGGGCCTGAGAATGCCCGTCCTTCCTGGCCATGTCTTCTTTTTAACTGGAGGAGGGCTGGGGTTTTTCGTTTGTTTGTTTTAAATAATTGGCGCCTAACCTGTTAGTTTCCAGAGTCTGAGGTGAGAAAGCTGACCCAGCAAGGGACAGGGTTGCCTGTCAATGAGGAACCAGTGCCTGTGGGAGAAATAACAGATTAGCCACTTGGCGTTGCAGCCGAGACAGTCACTCAGCCTGCACGGACTCTGTCCCCGGAAGGACAGAGGCAGCCACAGACTCTCCATTTTTTACAGTAAAGCAATGGCTTTGCTGAGCACCTGAGCTCCCAGCACACCCTCAGCACCCGCAGCTCCCTCAGCCCCCTTGCCCTGTCCTGGCCCTTGTTCTGTGCAGATTCTTAATTTGCAACTGGCTAACTGACCCCCCAGAGAAGCCTTTATTAAACCCCAGTGGCATGCCAGGCCCTGTACTGGGCACTGAGAACACAGGGCCACCAACACGGTCCCTGCTGCAACCGGCAGTCACTGCAAAGGTGACCCCGGGCCTCAGACCTCCTGGGCTGAGCCTCTGTGCCCATCCGGCTGCTAGGCCAGGGAGACAGGCCAGTCTGGCCACACTGTCAGCTCACATTTCAAACATACACAAAAGTACAGAGACCAGCATAACAAACCAAGAAGAGTACAATGGACCCATCCTCCAGGTTCAGCATTTTCATATCCATCCCTCACACCTCCACCCGCTCTCCCTCTAAATTATGTGAAGCTGGCTAGCTGCTCCCGGTCCCTGCTCTGCCCTGGAAATCGCCCGCTGGACCCAAGTATGCCCTGGATACCAGGCCCTGTGGGGGCTCAGGCAGCCACACCCTGAACAGATAACAGAGCACACCTCCTTGGTGCACAGCCGGCTCAGTGCGGCCTGGCAGCCCTGTCCTCACGGGCCTCTTGCTGACCCTCCTGCAGGGTCCTGTTGTGCCACACACACCCCCTCCCCTCCCCTGCCCCCGCTCGGGGGAATAAATGGAAGAGCCACAGGGCTGACAGGGCCGTCAATTCCTTCCTGGTTCATGGTTCCACTTGCATTTCCTCCCAGAGACAGGAGCACTGAGAACCTATAAACCTGTGGCAGGGCTGGGGCCCAGGCGAGTATATACACCGGGACTCGTGAAAGCATAACGTCCCCTCTAGATGAAGGGAGGGGTGCGAGCCAGAACCTACACCAGCCTTGGTCCTGTGATGCGGACCAGCGGGGCGAGGCGGGCACTGGCAGCCCCGCTGCCCTGGATTCCAGCTCTGGGTGGCTTCCAGCTGCTGGGGGGGGAACGATGGGGACATATCCCAGTGGGTGGCTTCAGGCGAGTCACCTCCCTGGGCCTCGGTTCTTCCCTCTCACCCGGCAGGTGTAACAACATCACATACGCCTGTGAGAGTCGTCAGCATGGGCTGCAGAAGGGACGGTCAGGCTGCACCGAGTGTGGCCAGGCACCCGAGGCCTGGGCTCCCCGTCACTGCTCGGCCCTGTCTCATCTGGAAACCAGGCTGGGTGGGGTGAGCCGCTCACAGTATTTGTGGGGCCCCGCGGTGCACGAGGTGCTGTGCAGACCACCCCTGTCTCCCTGCTCCTCCCTCCTGCCCACTGAGGTATTGAACAAACAGGTATTGAGCGCCTGCTGTGTGCAGTCAGTGTGAGGACAGATCAGGACCTGCCTTCACGGGGGTATGTCCCCATCGTTCCCTCCCCAGCGGGGGGCGGGAGGCGGCGTCCTCAGGCATAAATCTGCCGTGCCACCCCCACTGCCCCCTCACCTGGCACCCCATTCTCCGTGGGCTTCCTCACTGTGGGCCCTCAGCCCCCACGGTCTAGGTCAGGGTGGAGGAGGGAGTAAACACAAGGGCCAGAGGGAGAGAGACTTGGGAGGCAGAGGAAGTCCCCGGAGGGCAGACTCCCCAGGTGTGAGGAGTCCCTGTGCCCTGGGCCCCGAAGGGCAGAAGCAGAGTCCTAACACGCTTCACCCTGAGACCCGGGCAGGTGGAACTCAGGGAGTAGGGGTGGCCCTGCCCCAAGGCCTCTCCACTAGCCTTCTAGGGCTCCCCCCTCAGCCCTCTCGGCCCCTGCTACATGTTTTGTGTCGCTTTGGGGACGGCACTGACACCTCTGGGCCACAGAGAATTAGGGAGATCGAGCAAGAAGGCAGCAGAGAAGAGAGTAAGGGGAGAGAGAAAGAGGTCCTTCTCTTGGATCGGACCTTGCAGTTTAAAGAGGGCAAGAGAAAGAAAATGGAGGGAAAAGAGAGACAACAGGAATGAACTGGGAAGGTGGAGAGAGGAAGGAAGGAGAGAACTGGGAGGCAGAAGAGGGGACAACAGGGCAGCAGCAGAGAAATGGTGAGGCAGAGGCAGGGAGGGTGCATGGCACAGAGAACTGCCGGTTGAGGGGCCCCAGTGAGGGAAAGCAGAGAGGGGCAGAGAGGCGGGAGGAGGGATGGGGGAGATGACAGGGAAACAGGGGGACAGGGACAGGCAGTGGGGAGACAGCCCCTCAGCCTGGTGTGGACAAAGGCTGGGCTGAGGGCCACTCAGAGAGGCGGGCTTGGAAGGGCAGGACCGTCACCTGGTCGGCCTGGGCACTGAGCCTGCTCCTGGGCCTCCTGGGGAGACCCCGGCATGGCTCCATTGCCCTACACACCCTGCAGATCCCGGCCTCGCTCAACACCCAGGGGCTCTCCAGGGGAAATGCCCCTCCCCCAGCCCTCTCAGCCAGGCCTCCTGCCGACTAGGAGCTGCAGTCACGGAGCCCCTGACGGCATGGCTCCTGCTGCAGTGGTCCTGGCAGCGGCCAGGCTTAGGAGGCTGCAGCGTTCTCTAAACAACGGACAAGGGAAGCCCCAGCTGGGACGGAGCGTCCCGTCTCTCAGGGGCCCTACCACAGGGGCCCTGCGGCTGCTGAGCCCGCCTGCACAAGGAGGGAGACCCAGGGCATCAGAGCGTCAGGGCAGGAGGCCAGAGTCAGCCGAGAGGAGCAGCGAGGCCGAGACCCCAGCAGGGGAGGGGCGCAAGCATGTCTAGGGGGCAGATGGAAGCTGTGATGAGGCTGGTGGAACCCCACGCGTGCCGGGCTCCAGGCTGGGCGCCGCCTCCATGTCCAACTTGCCCGGCTGTTTCCCTTGGTCTCTTTGTTTCTCTTTGCCTTTGTCTCCTTTTCTCCTTTTCTCTGTCTCTGAAACTAAATGGGATCCAACTGCTGGCTCCCTGTGTGTTCTGCTCATGGCTCAGCCCTTTTCATTATGACTAGAAACATGTCCTCATTGTACAGCTTAATTCTGCTTATCTGGAGTGGATTAAGTGCTTACAATGACATGCAGCACTGAATCCTGAGCATCCCTGTCAAAGGAATTTTGCCACGACCTAATCAGTTCCATAAAACCAGGGGGGATGGGACGGGGTGGGCGTGGGGTGGGGCAAAGGAGCCTGGGCAGCGGGAGTCAGGAGCCCTGGGTCCTCACCCCAGAGGTTAGTGTTCTGGGCAACACTGGGTTAGTCCCGCCCCGAGGACTTGCATGGGGCTGGGAGGGGAGGTGGAAACCAGGTGGCCCCCAGTCTTCAAGGGGCAGGCAGTGCAGTGGGTAGAGTGCAGGCTCCAGAGCCAGAGGCTGGGGTCTGAATCCCAGCTCTGCTACTTGGGGCTGTGCCTTCGCTTCCCTCGGTCTCTGCACCTGTGAAATGGGGAGACCGTTGGAGAGGGTGAAATGAAGGTACTACGTACAAGGTGTGAACAGGGTGTCAGGAGACGACCTCCCTGAGAGTGGGCTGAGCAGACAGGCCACCTGGGAACCGTCCCTCTTCCCCTCCGTCCATGCTAAGCTCCTCCCTGGCTGCAGCCAGCCAGGAGCAGAGGGAAGGGAGCCCCAGCATTGGCCCCCAGGGGGGCCCTGGCACAGTGAGGGAGGAACATGAGGGGTGGGGGGGGGGCAAGCAGGAGGCGAGAGCCCAGCCATGTGAAGCACGGCAGGACTGGCAGAGCTGCACCCCTCGGCGAGGTGCCGCATGGCGTCTCTGTCACTGGGTCCTGTCACATGGCGGTCTTTCTGGACCTCAGGTCCCTCTCTGTAGAGAAGGGTTTGCCTAGATCTTTCCATCTCACCCTCCTAACCCAGCAGGTGTTACTGAGAGGGGATTGAAAGCCCTGCCCAGGGCTGTCAGCAGCTCGGGGCAGGGCCTGACGCACAGTAGGTGCTTGTTGCACTCCAGCAGCTGCGAGGCAGGAATCTTCCTTGAGGAATTTTCCTGCCAGGTGACCCTCCCTCAGGGTGGTGTGGTGAGGCGGACACTGTCCCGGGTACTTCACAGACCTGGTGGTGGGCCTGCCCCCCGGTGCTGGACCAGGGGGAGGGAGGCAGGCTGGGAAGGCGCAGCCCCAGGGGAGCCCTGCTGCCCTCAGACCTGGCCTCCTCCCCTCCCTTCCTGGCCCACCTGCAGGGGCCCTGCCTCTGCCCCGGGCCTTTGGAGGCTGTTTGGGCTCAGGACTGTCCTGCCCTTCCTGCCTGGTCCATCCATAGCCACACCAGACTTGGAGCTCATCTTCCTCCCATGGAGAAGTATGTGCAGGCAGCTAAGGTCTGGGTCAGATGGATCTGGGTTCCAGTTTCAGTCTCAGCCTTGGTCCTCCTGCCCGCCAATGGGGAGAAGCCTGTCACTGAGCCTGAGACTAGTGGGGTGTCTGTAAGGCTCACAGAACATTGAGGGGCACGCGACTCAGGCACCCATCACCACCATCCCCCACAGGGCACCCAGGGCCTGAGGGGTCTCCGTGTGGCCTTCCAAGCCCCACAAATGCTCCACTACACACACCGGGGCCGTTCTCCTGCTCCCAGCCTCTGGGCTGAGCCACTAAAGCAGAGCCAGGCCCCGAGTCTCATTTCCAGTTTTTAATGTTTTTCTTGTAAAAACCAAAAATAGAAAACTGGCAGGAGAATGGAAAACAATTCCTGTACACACTATACACACGAGGTCTGTGATGTAAAGCCATCAGGGAGAGAAAAGGAAGACACAGTCAGGGACCAGCACAGGCCGCGGACCCTGCCAGCACCTCTGGGCAATGGCCAGCACTGGGCGCCGCGGACCGTGTGCAGGGAGCTTCGGCCTGGCTGCTCAGGCTGGGTGAACAGAGGGCGGGCAAGGCAGCATCTGCGGTGGAGGGTGGACGGGGTGGCAGGGCCTTCCTCAGGTGTCGGTGTAGATGGAGGGTATGTGACTAAGGCAGTGGTCAAAGGCCCCGTTGGGGAAGAAGCTGCAGTCCTCGGGGCCGCTGGACACGACGTCTTCAGGTGGCTGTGGCGGCAGCACCGTGGGGCACGGGGCCTCGGCCAGAGCCTCGTAGCCTGTGTGGGCACAGGGTCTGGGCTGGAGGACTCGGGACGCCTTGTCATCCTCCCAGCGCCAAGACCCACCCTCCTGCGAGGGTCCTTCATCTCCGTGTCCCCTCGGTAGGGCTTGAGCTGAGCCCTCTGCCCTTCCAGGTAGGGATGGGGGGAGGTGCCCTAGGCCTTGTATTCCCAATGGGCCCAGGGCAGCTGGGGAGATAGGCACAGGCTGGCTTGGGGATTTCTCACCCAGTGCTGGGCTGTGGGGCAGAATGTGTGTATGTGGAGGGTGGAAGGGGTATGGGATGGTTTATCACAGCTCTTGCCTGCAGGGGCTGGTCCCCTCCTGACAGAAGGACCCCAGCCCACCCCATTGTTTCAGGGTCCTCTGCCAGACACAGGACCCCACAGAAGGGACCAGCACTCACTGGGCACCTACTATGGGCTCGGTGAAGTCTTATCACTCAAGCTTCATAGTGGTCCTGGGAGATGAGACTCACTATCCCAGTGCAGGGCTGAAGGGATGCCCAGAGAGGGCAGTACACTTCTCCAACTCAGAGGGAGAGGTGGGCTTTAGACCCAGGTCCATCTGTCACCAAGACAGCTGGCTCTTCCATCGGACATGCTGTCTCTCGGGGAGGCCCTTGCCATGGGAGGGATCTGGAGAGGTCGCTTTATCCAGTCCCTGCCTGCCCTAAGGACTCTGCACCTGGGCTGTTGTCATGAACTTTTGTAGCCTAAGACAAGTGGGCGTCAGTCTTCCCATCTGCGAAATGGGTTCAGGCTGAACTATTCCTCAGGCCCCATGGTGCCACCTTGTTCAACCTTGCATGTCTATGCTCAGCTTGGCAGAGGAGGTGTAGGCAGGGTCTGGAATGAGCACTGGACACTAGGCTGCCACTAAGATGGTAGGGGCCTGTGGAGGCAGAAGAGTCCCCTCCCTTGCTATGGGGGCATGGACGCTGCCTCTTGGCCACTCAGAACTCTAGGCCAGGCTGCTAACCAAGGCATCCCACCTTGGGCTGGTGGAGGATGGGTCGGTGTGAGCTAGCAGAGCTGTGGCCAGCGGCCAGTGCCTAATCACATATCAATCCACATGCGTGCACACATGGCACACACCCATCCTGTGACTGGGTACACACTAGCCTACAGCATGTATGTGACATGTGTCCATCCCCAGAGGTACTTACACCATATGTGAACACAGTCTGTGCATGCAGATAGGGTTATGGAATGGAGAACACACGTGTGTGTGCATGAATAGGGGGCACACAGGTCTGTGCACACAGATGGCGATGAACATCAGCACAAGCATGATGTGAGCACATGTGTGCACACATGAGCATGTGTCCTGCAAGCTCCTTACACACTCATGGGGCTCACACTGCCTGGAACCTACCCATGCTGGCTCCATGTGCACACGCACACAGACGGGTTCCACAGGCATAAGACATATGCAGACGTGGGAGCATGCGTGTGAATAGAAAACATGGGCCCACAGCTTTGTGCGTGCTCTTCTGTGGCCTCGGTGCTTGTCCCTGTGACTTCATGCCTACACGCCCGGCTGCCCAAGGGGCCTCTGGGACAGGGTCTCAGGCTCCCCTCTGTCTTGGGATCCCCACAACCTGCCCAGGCCTTGTAGCTTCCAGCTGGACCTGCTGCTGCTCTGGGTGGGGCTTGGCTTGGAGAACTCAGGGAGGGCCCATCCCCACCATCTGTGCCCCTGCTCTGACCGGGGCTGGCCCGGCTGGTCTGAGCCTGACTCTGCCTTGGGCTCCCCCAGCCCTGCCCTCTCACTGGGCCTCTCCACCCCAGCAAGGGCATTGCCTGGGGGAGGCCCAGGCCCTGAAGGAGCATGTGCAGCACAAGGGCACGCATGACCTCCAGGCTCTGTCCCTTCCTAGCCGTGTGGCCCCTCTGGGCCTCCGTGTCCTTATTGGTTACACAGATCAGTGTCATCTCATTCCCTGCCGGATCACCAGGGCCTGCAACTGTGTCCCCCCCACACAGTAGGTGCACAGTAAATATTCAAAGGGAACATCGACTGGACTGATTCTTCTGCGTCTTCAGAAACCTGCCAGAGTTGGGACACGAGTGAGCCATGAGGCTGTGGAGGGACTGACTTTGGGCTGGGCAGGGTGCATGTCCAATTCTGTGGGGTCCTGGGACCTAACTGGGCTTCAACTTCCCCTCTGCAAAGCGGGGATGACTCTGCCTCAGGGGACTGTCCCAAGGCGGCGGGACATTGGGCATAAAGCACCTGGTGGGTGTTCGAGGAAGGGAGCCACGCAGGTGGGGCTTACCTGTGGCAGGTAAAGGTGCACTGAGGCCGTGGTAGCCATTGGGCCGCAGCGGGTTGAAACCAGGGGCCTCCCCAGCCAGCGCATCCCCAGCGGCTGCTGGTTCAGCCACCCGGTAGCAGTCGCCATAGGGGAAGCAGTTCTGGATCGAGTGGAAGCTGCCCTGGTACCCTGCAGAGGGGGCCGCAGGAGCTGTGTTAATCAAGGAAACGCCCAGGCAAGAGGCAGCGTCTCTGCTACGCTATGTAGGCAGCCCCTCCTACTCCCCGCCCCGCACAATGCTTCCTGAACAGGCATGATGGGTGTGACGGGGAGCCCCAGGGTGGAGAGGTGCCAGCTCTGCCCTGCGCCAGAGGGCGTGGGCCACAGGGCCTCAGGGCTGCACCTGAGCTGTTGGTGGCTGAGGAGAGTGCTCTGCTGGAAGGGGCTGTGGCCCTTCACCCTTCTCCTCTGAGATCCTCAGTCACTCCGCAGCAGGTGTTCCCTGCCACTGCCACGCTGCTCCCTCTGCTGGGGGAGCCTTATCAATGCAACCAGCTGTTTTCACCCTCAGCACAAACTTCCTCCAGGAACAAGGTGACCAGACGTCCTGCTTTTGGCGGGACAGTCCTGATTTTTAACCATTTGTTCCGTGTCCTGCGGCGTTTTAAAAAGTCCCGATTTTTGGAAAGAGACATATGTACTACTCTTTGTAATATTTTAAGTAATAATAATAAAAAAAAGAGCCCCCCTCCCTTACCCCCCACCCTGGTCAATGGTGTCCCGCTTTACCAATGTTAAAATCTGGTCACCTTACCCAGGAAGTGCCCCTGAGTCGGCGTGTTAATTCCCTGACTCTGGCTTCTCCGGTGAGGCCTCAGGGCCTGCTGTCACTCTGTTACCCACCTGACTCCCCCAGGTCCGGGTCCCATCCTCCTGGGCACCTAGCAGGAGTCCATGTGGGCAGGAGAGGCCGCAGCCAGAGCTTACCTTGGGGGCTGGGCAGAGGCGGGGGTGGAGGGCTCTGGAAGGGGGGGTAGGGTGGCTTGCTGGGGAGCGTGGGGAAGGGCTGGCCCCCCGGAGAATGGCTCTGGGAGGACGGTGGCAGCGGCGGTGGCCCAAGCCCCTTCAGTGGGCTGACCATGGGTGAGAGGAGGCCGGGTCCCAACCTGGAGGAAACAGAGGCAGCTGTGAGCAGGGTGGGCTCAGGGCTGGGGGCCAGAGGCATGGCCACCACTGCTTGCTTTCCTCCAGCAGAGAGCTCCCTAGCTGGCCTGCTCTCCTTGTGACAGTCTGGGTAGAAGAGGAAGGTGTTATTTCTGACTGTGTTCAAATGGGAATTAAACTTTAGATCTTGTAAGCATTAGAGCCCAAAGGAATCGGAAAGGAAAAGCTGCGACCTGGTGTTAGGACCGACCGCAGGAGCACGACCGTTGGAGTCGACAGAGCTGTTTAAAGCCTCATCTGCTCTCACTGGTCACGTGACTTTAGGCAAGAGGCTCATGTCTCTGAGCCGTGGCTCCCCACATGGTCGCTGTGTCCCCTGCAGGGCACACTGCCACTCATGACCCAGGGCTGAATGCCAGCCTCCCCTGCTGGATCCCGACACTGGCTGTGTGTGCTGCTCAAGGTCTGGAGCGAGTACGGGAAAAGCCGCAGTGAAAGGCTAGGCTGTTCCTTAGCAGGAGACCCCCTATGGCACCGACAGTCCACTCACTGCACCTTCGTCTCCCCGTGTCCTCACAGATCAGAAACCAAGGTCCAGAGAGGTTGCCTGGTGAGTCTGGCCACACAGTCCTGAGGTAGTTACGGTGAGAATAACATGGATAAAGCAATGCAGGCAAAGCACCAGGACGATGGCAGCACACTGTCAGCTGTCATCATTGTTGTCAAGATGAAGGAAGGAAAACCAGCCGGTGGCCTTCATTCCCCTGGCCCGCCGCTTCTAGTGGCCTCCTGTCCATCCCTGGCATCTCTCCTGATCACGTGCTGCCTGGCCCACCCTCCAGGCACAGGGTGTTAGCAGGACAGATGGGTGCCTCTGAGAAAGCAGGACCATCATGAAACAGGGAAGGGGTTTGGGGAGAGGCCGTGGGCTGCATGTCTGCAGCTCTGCTGGGTCCTAACTGCTCCCTTCAGTGGGGGCATCCTGCCGTCACTGTCTCCGACTGCCTTCCACTGGCCGTCCCCACTCTGGTGTCTGGGCTCACCACTGGGAGTGCTTGGAGGGCAGCAGCAGGGCGGCCTCCGCTGTGCACAGGTCCCCAGCCCCCATCTGACACTGTGCAGGGCCACTTCAGGTTCCTTCTGCTCATGAACTGGATCCTCATCAAGGCCCCATGAAGGAATCATCATCGTTGGCATGAACATTGTTAGGCCTGTCTCACAGGGCCGGCAGGGGGCCCCGGCTCTCCCACTCTGCTCCATAAACAGCGTGCGCCAGCTCTACGCCCTCCTCACCGGTTCTCCAGGCTGACACGGGGCCGAGGTATCGCCAGCAGGGTGGGACCCGACTGCCTGATGCCCACCCCAGCCTGGTAGCCACACTCCAGCTCTCCCGATTTCCCGCTGGCCCCCTCCTGCAGGAGGGCCAGGTCCCCATCCTCTGGCCCCAGTGCTCAGCCCTGGGCCTGGCACGCAGCAAACAGCTGATAAACACTCACAAACGCGTTTCTGAATTGCTTAGCCACAAAACCCAGCGATGAACGGCACTGCAGAATTAAGAAGAGCCAGATCTGAAGGGGAACAAACATGCATTTCCAAAGTTTGTGTTTCCTGCCTCACACCTGCCATAAATCCACATTTGCCACCTTCACAGCCAGTGAAATTAAACAGAACGCGGCTCTCTCCGCAGCAGACGCGAAGGCTGAGGTTGCGCTGCTCCACCTGAACCCTTTTAAAGGAAAAAGATCATCTGGAGCTCCTCTTCTGAGTCATGCAAATGACTCCTAAATCAAATATTTTCGCTCCAATTGGAACCTATAAAAATTAATATAAAACCTCACTGGCCTGGCAGACTCAGGGCTTCATACCGCGTACGGGGCCGGGATAAAATACCACCCTATTCGGCGTCCTCCCTGAGCCAGAATAAATAAATTTGGTCATGAAGTCAGGCCCTCTTAGCATATTTCCGAGTGAATCAGATAATTCTGTCAGGCCCTTTAAACGTCCCAGCAAACCCCGGGGAGCCGCGAGGGGCCTTCCCTGTTGACTTTGGCAGGAAGGGGAGGCTGCAGGCCTGCCCCCACCTCCTCTCGGGGCTGGAAAAAGAAACCCATTCAAGCTGGGCTGGGCCTGGTGTCAGGCTGAGGGCCCCTCTCCCACAGGCACGGGTGGGCGGGCGAGCCGGGGTTCATCTCGGGCTTGTCAGCACTCAGCCTCCATCGTAGGAATTCCTGACGGGCACTTACGCGGGCGGCAGGCAGGTGACGAATGAGGCAGAGCAGAGTGCACGTGTCCGGGAGGGGGAAGGCCTCTGGTTTATTTTGCTTTGGCTACAGATGCTTGGGGTTCGCTGGTGGGTAAGCAGGTGGCCTGCGCCGGGGATGGGGCTGGTGTGCTGGACCCTGGACCCAGCGACACATACAGTGTCAGCACATGCAGGGGCCTCGCCCTTCCCCCGGGAGGGACCGAATGCTCCCTTTACAGAGAAGGAGCTCAGGCTCCGGCAAGCTTGCTTTTCTGGGTGCCCCTCAGGGCCGTCTGTGCCCTCGTCACCAGTCTGCCCTGGCTCCATGCACCACACCTCTGCCCCCTGGGGGCTCCTCCAATGGCCCCTCTTCTCTCCACCAGAGTTTCCCTAAATCCTGCTTCTTCTAGGTCACTGATGCCTCTTGGCGCTCCTTCTTCCCACCCTCGGCCCCGCTCAGGCTGCCATCACCCACCCCCGATGCTGCTCTGGCACCCAGGCTCACCCAGGCTGCAGGCCTCGCCTTCTCATCCCCAGACCTGACCACTCACTGCTCAGCACCCATCACAGTGTCCTGCCACCCCATGACCTCTCTCCCGAGCCTGTCAGGCCACGAAGATCCGTGTCCCAGGACACACCAGGCTCTCACCACACGTGGCCTTCACTCTTGCTGCTCCTTCCCCCAACCTCTCCACTCAGCCAGCCCCTACGTAACCTGGAGGCCCGCTGAGCATTACCTCCAGGAAGCCTTCCTGCCAGCCTCCCCCACCGCACTGGGCCTTCTGCTTCCTTCTGCTTCCTTCCCGCAAGCACGTGTCTGTGTGGTCAGTCTCTAAAGGCCTGTCCTGACTCCTCCTCACATGGAGCTTCCCCAGGGCTGGGGCCGGTGGCGCAGGGCCTGCCCACACCAGGGGCTTCCGTGAACTTAGAATAAAAGGGTGAGTGAAGCAGGAGGAGCTCTGGACAACAAATTTGTTGATAAAGCCAGGTCAGCCCAGGCACAAGTTGGCCCAGACTGTGGCCTTGGGGAACAAGGACAGGGGAGGAAGAAGGCTCTGGAGCGGGTCCTGGGGGACAGTTCGATCAGTTCCTGCTGGAGGTAAGTGAAAGTGGCCGGGAGGCAGGAGGCAGGGCAAGGAAAGCAGATTTTGGCAGCATTGGAGGCCAGCAATTAGCACATTCACCATTCCCAGCCAATTAAATGGCCACAGGGGAACCGCACTGACTGCAGGAAGAGGCCGCCCCTCCCTGCAGTGACCCTGCGGTGAGGGCTCCTGAGCAGCCTGGCAGGACCTGCAATGGGTCCCAGCTGCACTGTCCAGAGTGGGGGCGAGGCACAGTGGGCATCTTGGAGTGGGCGGCGGGCAGCCTGCTCACCAAATGCACAGTGTGAGCCAGAGGGAAACCCCAGGAAGGCTCCCAGGAGGCCTGGGCGTGGGTGTGGCAGCCCGGAGCCAGGAGACCCCATGGGAGAGGAGGGTGTGCTCAAGGCGAGGCATAGAGAAGCCCAGGTGCCATCCCACCGACCTGGGAGGGCTCCGGTGAGACGCCGGTGAGATGGCGCCCGGCATGAGTTCGACACAGACACAGTCCATAGTGAGTGCTGCCTAAGCGCTGGCTGTTTCATATCAGTAACAACCATTCAGTGCAAGGGACGCCTGCCCTCACCTGCCTCCCATGCAGGTGCCACTCTCTACCGTGGAGGAGGGCTGGCTTGGTGTACATACCCATCCCTGGTGCTCTCAGCCGTGGGCAGAGGGGACAGGTGGCTGGCGGTGGCTTCCAGTGGGTGGTGCCTGGAAGGGACATCGTGCGTGGGGGGCAGGAGGCCTGGTGTGAGTCCATCATGGGGAGCGATGGAGCCAGGATACACGCCTGCAGGGAAGCAAACAAATATCGCTGGGCTTTAGCCACTCCCCGGAGACGGCTGTGCACGACCCAGCAGCTGAGCGCCTGCTTATGGAGAGAGAAAGACAAGGGAACCAGCAAGGTTGTGGCCACAGGTTAGGGGCCCAAACAAGGGGAGGCCTGGGCGGCCTAGCCCGTGTGTGTATGTCTGTCTTTATGGCAGCGGTTCTCAACCTGTGGGTCACGACCCCTTTGGCGGTCGAATGACTCTTTCACAGGGGTCGCCTAAGACCATCCTGCATATCAAATATTTATATTACAATTCATAACAGTAGCAACATTACAGTTATGAAGTAGCAGCAAAAATAATTTTATGGTTGGG